>JABWTJ010000651.1:217992-293791 GCA_016801875.1 Solanum sitiens | reverse complement strand
CCGATCCACTAACATCATTCTATCAATTCATCAAGCCTTCTTTTATACCAAGGCATCATCAATAACAAGGTGAATTAGGGTTTCTTCAAGATTTTGGATTCAAAGCTTCATTAAGCTTATTTTATCACAATCACATAATCACATTCATGCAAGCATACAATTAAGCATATAGAAGGGTTTACAATACTACCAATACATATCATTCACTATTAAGAGTTTACTACGAATAGTATCAAACCATAACCTACCTTCACCAAGGATTCTTGATCAAGCAAGCAATCTCTCAAGCTTCTTGTTTCCTCTTGGTTGTCTCTCTCTATAGATCGTTTCTTTCTCTCCTTCTTCTCTCTATTTTTTCTTCTTCCAAACTCTCTCTCTTTTCCCTAATTTAGCATATAATTAGGTATAAAAGATGAGGAACCCACCCACTAAGTAACTCAAGGTCATCTCCTTTACACCCCAAAGGATTTGAGTTTTTAACATTGACCCACTAAAATTTATAATTATAGCAAGAATAGTCCAAAACTCCCCTTTAAAACTTACCCAGAAATTTGACCCAGACTGGGATTACGCAACCTGTGACGGTCCGTCGTGCCTACGACGGTCCGTCCTGCACTTCCGTCACGACGGACAGAGAATTGCTCTCAGTACCCAATTCTCAAGAGTTGAAGTGTTTTGAAACGGAACCTCACAACGGTCCGTCATGTCTGTGACGGTCCGTCCTGCAGGTCTGTCACAGACTTCAGAGAATTGCTCTCAGTACCCAATTCTCAAGAGTTGAAGTGTTTTGAAACGGAACCTCACAACGGTCCGTCATGTCTGTGACGGTCCGTCCTGCAGGTCCGTCACAGAGTTCAGAGAATTGCTCTCAGTACCCAATTCTCAAGAGTTGAAGTGTTTTGAAACGGAACCTCACAACGGTCCGTCATGTCTGTGACGGTCCGTCCTGCAGGTCCGTCACAGAGTTCAGAGAGTCGATTTCAGCACTCAAATATAAGAATTCCAAGTGTTTGGAACGAGACACCCTCGACGGTCCGTCGTGCCCATGACGGTCCGTCGTTGGATACGTCGTCTCAGACAGTTTTCCAGAAATAAAATCTGCTGCTCAAAACGACTAAGCAGGTCGTTACAAAAACTAGCATAGGTCGAATGACCGAAGCAATAAGGCGCAAAGAAGAGGTAAGTACTCTAACAAGGATACTAATTTTATTCATAATAATTTCAAAACTAGAAATAGTGTTGGCCATGTGCATAATCATGCCATGGGATTTGTAGATGTTATGTTTAAAGATAGAAATCAGGGTGACAATACTACTCTTGTGAATGAGAAGATGGGACTGTTGCAGCAATCTGAAAGTGGGAAGGGTGGTGATCTTAATTCTTATCATAGAGAGTTTCCTAAAATCTCTAGTAAATTTGACAAAAGAACCTCCCCGGCTAGAATCTACAACCAAAATGCTACCATCTCAAAACCAATTAAGGCTAACAGTTCTAAAGCTCAGACTCCTAACAAGCAAGATCAAGTTTCAGAACCACCCCCATACACAGTGGTTCAAACTCTTTCTGCTAGATTGAGGCAAATCCATGAAGCCCAAAGTCCTAATATATTGCTAAAACCAAACCTAGAAAGACCACCAAACAGGGTCAACCAGCAGTAATATTTCATATGCATGACTATATGCATACCCTTATAGTGGACTGCAAATATACTTTAGTTGGGAAATTTAGCACTATAATGCCTAAAGTGGAATTGATTAGAAAAAACTTTATTCAGCAGACTCAGCTTAGTGGAGGGGTCAACATTGCTCATTACAATGCTAAACATGTTTTCATTGACCTCCAAAATGAGCTGGACTACAATACTGTATGGACACAACAGAGAATGACCATAGAGGGTAAGCTCATGAGGATTCAAGCTTGGAATCCTTTCTTTACCCCGGAAGAAGAAACTCCTATTGTCTCTGTTTGGATTCTTCTACCTGGACTACCCTGGCACT
Organism: Solanum sitiens; assembly: GCA_016801875.1. Lineage (NCBI taxonomy): Eukaryota > Viridiplantae > Streptophyta > Magnoliopsida > Solanales > Solanaceae > Solanum > Solanum sitiens. The sequence goes on along the minus strand of JABWTJ010000651.1, from coordinate 291,794 downwards.
GTTTTAAAAAACCTTTCCTCATCCCCTTATTGGAAACTGTAGGTAATGTTCTATATTTGGATACAACTTCTATCAAAAGATCTAGGGCAGGGATAGCTAAAGTTAAAATTCAGATTGATCTAACCAAGCCTAGGCCTAGACATGTGTGGATTGGTCTTGATGATGATGATGATACCATAGGTATATGGCAGCCAGTTGAATATGAGAATATTCCCCCCTATTGTGAGTATTGTAAACATCAAGGTCATGAGGTAGAAGAATGTAAAGCAAGAATGAGAGATGAGAAGTACACACAAAGGAAGAAGCAGTAAAATGGCTAGAAAAATAGAAACAAGGAAAATCAAAACAGCAAGGAACAGGAAATAGTGCAGAACAAAACAAAGGAGGGTCAGGATCAGCTACAACAAATCTATAAAGAAGGAGGTAAGCAAAAACAACCAATTCAGCAAAAGGAGGAAGAATGGCACAATCAAAGAAAGAAAAACCAAAAATTCCAAGAGGAGGTGGGACAAAAAGCAGTTTGGAGACCTACAGCAAATACCAGTCTGGCAACAAAGTAGAACCAACGGGGTCAAGTTCAACAGGAAGGTATGAGTACTAATCATCCAAATAATACCTTTTATAACCTAACTATGCAGGTAGAGGATACTACTACTGAGCAGGAAGCAATCCAGGTGGGAAACACAACTCACGAAAGCCAGGACATGGTGACAATGGGAAACAGACCAAAACAACAGCAGATGGCTCAACAAAAAGATGGGTGAAACAACAATACAGGTATCATAGCTGAAAAACCTAACTCTAATAGAATGCATTTAAATGAGATTATGATGGATGTAGCTGAAAGAGGTAAGGAAGGGGGATATGAGGAGAACACTATTAATCTACAGGAAGGGGTGACCAAAAGGGGGGAACCTATCTCTGGATGGGCATGAGAGGGAGTATATTGACCAAAACCTTGACCTTAGAGACAAGACTAGCAGGAAAAAACAACAAAAAGAGGGCAAACAGAAAATGCAAGAAAATGCTCAGCAGACATGAACTATGCATAATGGTAATAAGGTTGCACACAGGGGAAAACAAAACATGGAAACTGAAGTCAGGGTGAGACAAAACAAGTTAAAAAGTATATGGACAACAATGTAAACAATGGAAATTTATAAAGTACCCCAAAGAGCAAAAACAAACCAAGCAAGCAAAAACGATATGCAGCTAAGCGGAGATTAAACAAGTAACAGCATGAAGTTCAAGAAAACCAACATGACAGAAGGGAGGAAACAGGAAATACTTCAGTGGAGGTGGATAATCAGCAGGGACATAATAGCCCCTCAGTTCAGACCAAAAATTTGACACCACCTCCAAGGGCACCTCCGGATAAAGAACAAGGATACTGTCAAGTCAATACTGTCCCCCTTACTGATGAATATGAGGTAGTAAAATTAGAAGATGAACTGGATAGGGATAATTAGTCTGTAATGGACCCTAATAAAGATGATGTGACCAGTGAAGCTCTAATAAGTCTTTCAGTCGTCAAAATGAGCAGGCCCTGGAGAAGGAGCTTCAAAAAGTAACTCAAAATCAAGGTCTATCTCCAAGAGGGTTGAAACATGAAAATTTTCACTTCAAAAATTAGGATATCAAAACTGTCACTGCTGGCAGACCAAACACAAGACTTTTCTCATCTAGAGTTTCCCAATGATTCGTACAATCATATGGAATGTGAGAGGGATTAACACTCAGGGAGTTATTGAAATAATCAAAATGCTCAACAAAATGCACCAGTTATCTATTATTGGTATTCTTGAGCCCTTTGCAGATAATGATAATGTGATGAACTTCAAGAACCAACTAGCCATGGATAATGCAGTGACCAACTATAATGGCAAAATTTAGCTTTTCTAGAATGGTGATATTGACTGTAATGTTAGAGGTGAAGATGATCAACAAATTACTTGTGACTTCAATCAGAATGAGCTTCAAATCAATTCACCATTACTTTTGTCTATGCCAAATGTAAATAACATCTAAGAAGGCCTCTATGGGATAAAATTCTCCAACAAGCTAAGAGAGAGGACAAACCATATTGTTCAGTGGGGTTACAATGTAATAACCTCTACTGAGGACAAGTTGGGGGGAATTCCTTACAATATCAGAAAAAGCTTGGACTTCATTGCCATTATTGAAGCTTGTGGGTTGATGGATATTAGATTTAGTGGTCAAAAATACACTTGGTCCAATAATCAAGGTATCAACCATAGAATTTGGAAAAGACTTGACAGAGGCCTTATCAATGATACTTGGTTGATAAGATGCCCCAAACCACCATTACTCATCTACCCTCTACTGGTTCTGATCACTGCCCTCTATTATTGGAGATAATCAACAAAGAGGATGGTCACACTAAGTATTTCAGATTCCTTAACTGTTGGGTGGACAGCCCTAACTTCTTGGAGACTGTGAAATCTTGTTGGGAGAGAGAGGTGACAGGAAATACTATGTGGAGATTCCACCAAAAATTGAAAAGACTTTCTAACCCTCTAAGTACTTGGTCAAATAGGGAATTTGGTTACATTTTCCTTAAAGTTGGAGAGTTTGAAGAGAAGGTTAGGGGAGCTGAAGAAAACTTGATTCAGAACAACTCTGATACCAACCGGGAGGCACTCCATGAACTTAATGCTAACTATATTATATATCTTAAACTGGAGGATTCCAGTATGAAGCAGAAATCTCAGTTACAATGGTTCAAAGAGGGAGATACCAACTCTAAATTCTTCCACTCTTTGATTAGGGGTAGAAGGAGAAAGTTGTTCATTCACAGAATTCAGGAAAATAGGGAATGGGTTCAAGGTGATGAAAACATCGGTAAGGCTGCCTGTGAATACTTTCAACAAATGTTTACAGGGGAGAACAACACTATCAATGAGGAGAATCTTGAATGCATCCCTAGAATGGTAAATCAGGACCAGAATGACAGACTTACCTCCAATCCTAATATGGAGGAATTAAAAGAGGTAGTCTTTTCCATGAACCCTATGTCAGCAGTAGGGCCGGATGGTATGAATGGGTTTTCCTTTCAAAAATGTTTGCACATCATCAATCAGGACCTGATGGAAGTGATTAAGGCTTTTTTCAGTGGCCAGGAGATTCCCAAATATTTTTCACACTCCTGTATTGTACTTCTACCCAAGGTGAGTAACCCTAACAAAATAAAAGAGTTCAGGCCTATTAGCCTGAGCAACTTCATTAGTAAAATCATCTCCAAACTTTTGAGTACAAGATTGAGCCCTATTCTGCCTAACTTGATCTATCTCAATCAGTCTTGTTTTGTGAAGGGTAGAAGTATATCTGAAAACATCATGTTGGCTCAAGAAATCATCCACTAGATTAAAAAGCCTAATATAGGTAGTAATGTCATTATAGAGATGGACATGGCAAAGGCCTATGGTAGAGTATCTTGGGCTTATATATGTCTAGTCCTAAGAAAGATGGGTTTTAATGAGATATTTATAGACATGGTGTGCAGAGTTATGGCAAACAACTGGTACTCTATACTTATCAGTGGAAAAAGATTTGGCTTTTTCCAATCCACTAGGGGACTCAAACAAGGTGACCCCCTTTCCCCTGCCCTATTTATTTTAGGTTCATAGATGCTTTCTAGATCCTTAAATGGGTTACATAATCACCCGGATTACCGTGGTTTTTTCATGGAAGGGAGGGGGGTCAGGTGAACCACTTGAGCTTTGCAAATGATACCATTCTGTTCACTTCAGGAAGATCTAAAACTCTCCAGCTTATCATGCAAACTCTCAAGGATTATGAGGAAACTTCAGGCCAAATGAACAATAGTGACAAAAGTCATTTCTTCGTGCATCAAAATGTTTTTGAGAGTACAAAGGACCAAATTAAAAGGATCACTGGTTTTAAACAAAAAAAGGGACCTACCACTTATCTTGGATGCCCTCTTTTTGTGGGTAGACCTAGGATATCTTATTTTTCTGACCTTGTATAAAGTGATTTGCAGGATTACAAGGTGGCAAACTAAGCAACTAAGTTATGGTGGAAGAGTTGTGTTGATTAAGCATGTCCTTCAAGCTCTCCCAATTCACTTTCTATCAGCTATTACTCCTCCCTCCACAGTACTCAAGCAAACTCAAATGCTGATGGCAGACTTCTTCTTGGGATGGAAGAGTGATAAGAAGAAATATCATTGGGATTAATGGAAGAACCTCAGCTACCCTACTGATGAAGGAGGGGTAGGAATGAGGAATTTGAGAGATGTGTGTTTATCATTCCAATATAAAAAATGGTGGATCTTTAGGACCAAACACACATTATGGAGTGATTTCATCAAAGCCAAATACTGTCAAAGGTCTATTCCCATCTGTAAAAAATGGGATTTTGGTGATTACTTGAATTGGAAGAATATGCTTCATAACAGGAATAATATTGAGCAGCACATTCAATGGAAACTTAACTCTGGTAACTGCTTCTTTTGGTGGGACAATTGGTTAGGTGAAGGCCAGCTTTCTCAGTTCTCTAATAATAGTCACAGGTTTGATAATAGAAAAGTAGAAGATTTCTGGGTGGATGGCCAGTGGAATTATCATTTGTTGATTCAACAGGCTCCTCCAATTCAGCTGGACAACATACTAGCAACAACAATTCCATAGCTACAACTCCCAGACAAGGCACACTGGAAGGCCAACTCCAATGGCATGTTTAGTTGTTCTTCATCTTGGAATGAAATCAGGGGAAAAGACCTAAATCTAAATTCAAGGCTCTCATCTGGCATAATCACATACCATTCAAAGCTTCTTTTCTCCTCTTGAGGGCTTTAAATGGCAAGCTACCTACTAATGAAAAACTAACCATTTTTGGAATTGATCCTACTAACTGTTTTTGCTGTAGCAACAGGTCAGGAACAGACAACATCAACCATATTTTCAACAATGGTGATCTAGTAGTTGAAGTCTCGAGATGTTTTGCAAATATGGTTGGGGTTAAATCTGATCACAGTTCATTGCAACAAATTATAGCACAATGGTGGACAATGAAACACAAAAATGAGGCTCATAAACTCATCCTACAGGACACTCTTATTATCATCTGCTGGAACCTATGGAAAAATAGATGTGCTAGTAAATATGGTGGCAAAACATCCAATGGTAGAAAGTAAGGTATGCAATTTATAATGATAATTATAAACTAATAACTTCTCTTTTTCCACAGGTTAATTGGCCTTCTACATGGAGTGGAATCATCCAGCTAGCAGAAAGGTGTGAACATGTTATTAAAGTACAAAAGATAGCATGGACAAGACCGCCTTAGCAATGGATCAATATCAACACAGATGGAAGTGCATTAGATAACCCAGGCAGGATTGGGGCAGGAGGTATATTGAGAGATCAAGCAGGCAAACTCCTACTAGCTTATACATCCCCCCTTGGAAATGGTACAAACAATCAAGCGAAAATAGGTGCAGCTATATTTGGAATGACTTGGGCACTGGAATTAGGGTACATAAAGATCATTCTGGAGGTGGATTCCATGTTAACAGTCAACTGGATCCTACAAGAAACTACTCCATAGTGGAGCATATACAGGCAGTTGGACAGACTGAAATCACTCATCACCCATACTAAGGAATACAATTGTACACATATCTTCATAGAAGCAAATTGGGTGGCTGACGGCTTGTCCAAGCATAGTCTCAAACTCACTAGTCCTCAAATATACTATAACAGTCAAGATCTACCTAAAGAAGCAAAAGCTTACTATCATCTAGATTTACTGGAAATGCCAAGCTTCCGAAAGAAAAAGACCAAGAAAATTAAAGAGCCTCCTTGAACATGCTGCTAGCTTTTCAACTGAGCTATTACTCAAATCATAGCTCCTTTGAATAGTTTGGTTAGCCTTGTTTATTTTTGTGTTTGTAAAGGGAGAGTCCCCTTGTTTATGTTTCCTAGATTCTATGTATGGAGAGGAGTCCTCTCTTCTAGGTGCTTAGAATTTTTGGATTCATCCTTTTGTAAGGGGAGGAGTAGATTTTATTTTGGAAATTTGACTCTAAACCATCATAGTTATGGAGGTTAGGTTTATGCCCCCCTCCTTGTATTTTGAAATAATAATAATAATAATAAAAAAAAAAATACAAAAACTCAAACATTAAATGCTAAACCATAGATTTAAACCTTAAATGCTAAACCTTGAACCATAAAACCTAAAAATAATATATACCCTAACCCTAACCTTAACCCAAACCCTAACCCTAACCCTAAACCCTAAACCATTAACCCAAAATAACAAAACCCAAACATTAAACATTAAACTATAGATTTTAAACTAAAAATACTAAACCCTAAAACGTAAAACCTAAAAAATTCTAAATCCTAACCCTAACTCTATCCCTAACACGAACCCAAACACTAACCCTATCATTAACCCTAACCCTAAACCCTAAAGCACAAGCCCTAAATACCAAAACTCTAACATTAAACACTAAACCATAGATATTATAAATCAATCCTTAACCTGAAACCCTAAAAACTAAAAAATAACCTAAAACCTTAACCATAACCCTAACCCTAACATAAAACCTAAACCCCAAACTAAAAATACAAAAACCTTAACATTAAATAGAAAATCATTGATACTAAACCCTAAACCCAAAAACCTAAAAAACCCAAAATCTTAACCCTAACCCAAACCCTAACCTTAACCCTAACCATAACCCTAAACCACGAACCCAAAACCCTAAGACCAAAATACAAAAACCCAAATATTAAATACTAAACCATAGATTTTAAACCTCAAATGCTAAACCTTGAACCATAAAATCTAAAAATAAAATACACCCTAAACCTAATCTTAACACTAACCCTAACCCTAAACCCTAAACCCTAAACCCTAAAACCTATGGCAAAAAATATCCAAAAAAAACCCTAAGTCCAAAATATGAAAACCCAAATATTAAATACTAAACCATAGATTTTAAAACTCAAATCCTGAACCACAAACCCTAAAACCTAAAAAACAACTAAACCCTAACCCTAACCCTAACCCAAACCCTTACCCTAAACCATTAACCCGAAACCCCAAGCCCAAAATACCAAAACCCAAAAAGAAACACTAAACCATAGATATTAAACCTCAAATCCTATACCCTAAACCGAAAAACGTAAAAAAAAAACTAACCCTAACCCTAACCCTAACCATAACCTTAACCCTAACCCTAACCCTAATCCTAAACCATAAACCCATAACCCTAAGCCCAAAATACCAAAACCCAAAAATTAAATACTAAACCATAGATTTAAACCTCAAATGTTAAACCCTAAACCATAAAACCCATAAATAACTTACACCCTAACCTTTATCCTAACCCTAACGCTAACCATAAGCCCCAAACCTTAAGTCCGAAAAAATCCCTAAGTTCAAAATACGAAAACCCAATCAGTAAACACTAAACCATAGATTATAAACTTCAAATCCTAAACCACAAAACCTAAAACCTAAAAAACCTAAACCCTATCAAATCCTAAACCACAAAACCTAAAACCTAAAAAACCTAAACCCTAATCCTAACCCTAACCTAATTTCTAACTGTAACCTTAACCCTAACCCTAACCCTAAACCATTAACTTGAAACCCGAAGCCCAATATACAAAAACCCAAACATTTAACACTAAACCACAGATTTTAAACCAAAAATGCTAAAACCCAAAACCTAAAACCTAAAAAAGCTTTAAACCCTTACCTTAACTCTATCCCTAACATGAACCCTAACCTAACCCTATCGTTAACCCTAACCCTAAACCATAAACCCTAAACCCAAATTCCAAAATACCAAAACCCTAACATTAAAAACTAAACCATAGATATTACAACTCAAATCCCTAACCCCAAACACAACCTAAACCCTAACCCTAACCCTAACCCTACCATAAACCCTAAAATCCAAACCCTAAATACCAAAACCCAAACATTAAATACTAAACATTTAATATTAAACCTCAAATCCTTAACCCTAAACCCCAAAACCTAAAAAACCCAAAACGTAAACCTTAACCCTTTACCCTAACCCTAAACCATAAACACAAAACCCTAAGCCAAAAGTAAAAAATCCAAACATTAAATACGAAACCATAGATTTTAAACCTTAAATGCTAAAACCTGAACCATAAAACCTAAAAAACAAAAAATACACCCTAACCCTATTCCTACAAAATTAGAGTAATAAATTGTGAGGTGGCTTATAGTAAAAAAAAAAAAAGAAGTGTTAAAGAAAAGTCCAAAACAAAACCCTAAGTCCAAAATACAAAAACCTAAACATTAAACACTGTACCATAGATTTTAATCCTCAAATCCTAAAACACAAACTCTAAAACCTAAAGAAAACCCAAAAAAAGAAACCCTAAACCCTATCCCTATCCCTATCCCTAACACGAACCCTAACCTTAAGCCTATTTTTAACCCTAACCCTAAACACAAAGCCCAAAAAACCAAAACCCTAACAATAAACCTATACAAAGATATTAATACTTAAACCCTTAACCCCAAACCCTAAAACCTAAAAAACAACCTAAATTCTAACCCTAACCCTAACATTAATCCTATCCCTATCCCTTCCATGAACCCAAAACCCGAAGCCCAAAAATACCAAAACCCAAACATTAAACACTAAACCATTTATATTAAACCTCAAATTCTAAAACTAAACCCAAAAACCTAAGAAAAGCAAAACCCTAACCCTAACCTTAACCCTAACCCTAACCCTAACCATAAACCATAAACCCAAAACCCTAAGCCCAAAATACCAAAACCCAAACATTACATACTAACCCATAGATTTTAAACCTCAAATGTTAAACACTAAACCATACAACCTAAAAATAACCTACACCCTAACCCTAATCCTAACCCTAACCCTAACCCTAACCTTAAACCCCAAACCCTAAGTCCAAAAGAAAACCTAAGTCCAAAATATGAACACCCAAACATTTAACACCAAACCATAGATTTTAAACCTTAAGTCCTAAACCAGAAACCCTAAAACCTAAAAAACCTAAACCCTAACCCTAACCCTAGCAGTAACCCTAACCTTAACCTAAACCCTAACCCTAACCCTAAACCCTAAACCATTAACCCAAAATAACAAAACCCAAACATTAAACATTAAACTATAGATTTTAAACTAAAAATACTAAACCCTAAAACCTAAAACCTAAAAAAAATTCTAAATCCTAACCTAACTCTATCCCTAACACGAACTCAAACACTAACCCTATCCTTAACCCTAACCCTAAACCCTAAACCACAAGACATAAATATCAAAACTCTAACATTAAACACTAAACCATAGATATTATAAATCAATCCTTAACCTGAAACCCTAAAAACTAAAAAATAACCTAAAACCTTAACCATAACCCTAACCCTAACATAAAACCTTAACCCCAAACTAAAAATACAAAAACCCAAACATTAAATAGAAAATCATTGATACTAAACCCTAAACCCAAAAATCTAAAAAATCCAAAAGATTAACCCTAACCCAAACCCTAACCTTAACCCTAACCATAACCCTAAACCATGAACCCAAAACCCTAAGAGCAAAATACAAAAACCCAAACATTAAATACTAAACCATAGATTTTAACCTCAAATGCTAAACCTTGAACCATAAAATCTAAAAATAAAATACACCCTAAACCTAATCTTAACACTAACCGTAACCCTAAACCTTAAACCCTAAACCCCAAAACCTATGGCAAAAAATATCCAAAAAAACCCTAAGTCCAAAATATGAAAACCCAAATATTAAACACTAAACCATAGATTTTAATACTCAAATTCTAAACCACAAACCCTAAAACCTAATAAAAAAACTAACCCTAACCCTAACCTTAATCCAAACCCTTACCCGAAACCATTAACCCGAAACCCCAAGCCAAAAATACAAAAACCCAAAAAGAAAAACTAAACCATAGATATTAAACCTCAAATCCTATACCCTAAACCCAAAAACCTAAAAAAAAACAAAAAAATAACCCAAACCCTAACCTTAACCTTAACCCTAACCCTAACCCTAACCATAAACCATAAACCCAAACATTAAATACTAAACCATACATTTAAACCTCAAATGTTAAACCCTAAACAATAAACATATAAATAACCTACACCCTAACCCTAATCCTAACCCTAACCCTAACCCTAACCCTTAACCCCAAACCTTAAGTCCAAATAAAACTAAGTTCAAAATACGAAAACCCAAACATTAAACACTAAACCATAGATTTTAAACATCAAATCCTAAACCACAAACCCTAAAACCTAAAAAACCTAAACCCTAATCCTAACCCTAACCCTAACCCTAAAGCATTAACTTGAAACCCGAAGCCCAATATACAAAAACCCATACATTAACACTAAACCATAGATTTTTAGCGAAAAATGCTAAACCCCAAAACCTAACCCTAACCCTATCCCTAACAGGAACCCTAACCCTAACCCTATTTTAACCCTAACCCTAAACCCTAAACCCTAAACCCAAAGTCTAAAATACCAAATCCCTAAAATTAGACACTAAACCATAGATATTACAACTCTAATCCCTAACTCCAAACACAACCTAAACCCTAATTCTAACCCTAACCCTACCATAAACCTTAATATCCAAACACTAAATACCAAAACCCAAACATAAAACAATAAACATTTGATATTAAACCTCAAATCCTAAACCCTAAACCCCAAAACCTAAAGAACCGAAAACTCAAACCTTAACCCTTTACCCTAACCCTAAACCATAAACCCAAAACCCTAAGCCAAAAATACCAAAAACCAAACATTTAATACGAAATTATAGGTTTTAAACCTTAAATGCTTAACCCTGAACCATAAAACCTAAGCAAAAACCTACACCCTAATCCTAATCCTACAAAATTAGAGTAATAAATTTTGAGGTGGCTTATAGTAAAACAAAAAAAAGAAGTGTTAAAAAAAAGTCCAAAAAAAAAAAAATCAGACCAAAATACGAAAACCTAAACATTAAAGACTAAACAATATATTTTAAACCTCAAATCCTAAACCACAAACCCTAAAACCTAAAAAAAAAAAACTAAACCCTAACCCTAACCCTAACATTAACCCTATACCTATCCCTAACGTTAACCCTATCCCTATCCCTACCATGAACCCAAAACCCCATGCCCAAAATGCCAAAATCCAAACATTAAACACTAAACCATTTATACTAAACCTCAAATCCTAAACGTAAACACAAAAACCTATGAAAACCAAAACCCTAACCCTAAGTCTAACCCTAACCCTAACCTTAACCCTAACCCTAACCCTAACCCTAAATCCTAAACCCAAAATCCTAAGCACAAAAATCCAAAACCCAAACAGTAAATACTAACCCATACATTTTAAACCTCAAATTTTAAACACTAAACCATAAAACCTAAAAATAACCTACACCCTAACTCTAATCCTAACCCTAACCCTAAACCTACACCCCAAACCCTAAGTCCAAAAGAAAACCCTAAGTCCAAAATAGGAACACCCAAACATTAAACACTAAACCATAGATTTTAAACCTCAAATCCTAAACCAAAAACCGTAAAACCTAAAAAACCTAAACCTTAACCCTAACCCTAACCCAATTTCTAACTGTAACCTTAACTCTAACCCTAACCCTAAACCATTAACATGAAACACTAAGCGAAAAATACCGAAACCCAATCACTAAACACTAAACCATTGATTTTAATCCAAAAATGCTAAACCCCAAAACCTAAAACCTAAAAAAAAACTTAAACCCTAACCCTAATCCTATCCCTAGCAAGAACCCTAACCCTAACCCTATCCTTAACCCTAAACCTAAACCCTAAACCCTAATCCCAAAGCCGAAAATACCAAAACCCTTACATTAAACACTAAACCATAGATATTACAATGCAAATCCTAAAACCCAAACCCTAAAACCTAAAACACAACCTTAACCCTAACCCTAACCTTAAACCCTAAATACCATAACCCAAACATTAAACACTAAACATTTGATATTAAACCTCAAATCCTAAACACTAAACCCAAAAACCAAAATAAAAAAAACCCAAACCCTAACCATTTACCGTAACCCAAAACCCTAAACCCAAAACCCTAAGCCAAAAATACCAAAATCCGAACATTAATACGAAACCATAGGTTTTAAACCTCAAATGCTAAACCCTGAACCATAAAACCTAAAAAAACGTACACCCTAACTCTAATCTTACAAAATTAGAGTAATAAATTTTGAGGTGGCTTATAGTAAAAAAAAGAAAAAAAAGTTTTTTAAAAAAGTCAGAAAAATAACCATAAGTCCAAAATACGAAAACCTAAACATTAAACACTAAACCAAAGATTTTAAACCTCAAATCCTCAACCACAAACCTTAAAACCTAAAAATAATCTAAACCCTAACCCTAAACCCTAAGTCCAAAAAAAGTCCAAACAAAAACCTTAAGTCCAAAATACGAAAACCCAAACATTAAACACTACTCCATAGATTTTAAACCTCAAATCCTAAACCACAAACCCTAAAACCTTAAAAAACCTAAACCTAACCCTACCAAAAAACCTATACCCCAAGCCCAAAATACCAAAACCCAAACATTAAACACGAAACCATTGATATTAAACCTCAAATCCTAATCCCAAAACCCAAAAACCTAAAAAAAACAAAACCCTAACGATAACTCTAACCCTAACCCTAAACCACAAACCCAAAACCCTAAGCCTAAAATACCAAAACTCAAAACCCTAAGCCCAAAATATCAAAACCATAGATTTTAAACCTCAAATGTTAAACCTCAATCATAAAACCTACACCCTAACCCTAACCCTAACCCTAAACCCTAAACCCTAAACTCTAAGTCCAAAAAAAAACCAAGTCCAAAATACGAAAGCTCAAACATTAAACACTAAACCATAGATTTTAAACCTTAAATCCAAAACCACAAACCCTAAAACTAAAAAAAATAAACCTTAACCCTAACCCTAACCCAAACCCTAACCTTAATATTAACCCTAACCCTAACCCTAAACCATTATCCAAAAACCCCAAGCCCAAAATACAAAAACCCAAACACTAAACACTTAACCATAGATTTTAAACCAAAAATCCTAAACCCCAAAACCTAAAACCTAAAAAAAAACCTAAACCCTAACCCTAACCCTAACATTAACCCTTACCCTAACGCTACCATAAACCCTATACTTCAAGCCCAAAATACCAAAATCCAAACATTAAACACTAAACAATTGATATTAAACTCAAATTCTAAACCTTTAATACAAAATTATAAAAAAAAAACCTAACCCTAACCATAAACCATAAACCCGATATCCTAAGCCCAAAATACCAAAACTCAAACATTAAATATTAAACCATAGATTTTAAACCTCAAATGCTAAACCCTAAACCATAGAACTTAAAAAAACCTAACGCTAATTCTAATCCTAACCCTAACCCTAACCCTAAACACTAATTCCTAAACCCTAAGTCCAAAAAAAACCTTAGTCCAAAATACGAAAACTCAAACTTAAACATTAACCATAGAGTTAAAACATCATATTCTAAACTAGAAACCCTAAAACAAAAAAAACCTAAACCCTAACCCTAAACCTAACCCATACCTAACCCTAACCCTAAACTATTAACTCAAAACCTCAAGTCCAAAATACAAAACACAAACATTAAACACTAAACCATATATTTTAAATCTCAAAATCTAAACCACAAACCCTAAAACCTAAAAAAAACCTAAACCCTAACCCTAACCCTAACCCTAAACCCTAAGTCCAAAAAAAAAGTCCAAAAATAAACCTTTAGTCCAAAATACGAAAACCCAAACATTAAACACTATACCATATATATTAAACCTCAAATCCTAAACCACAAACCCTAAAACCTTAAAAAACTAAAACCTAACCCTAACATTAACCCTAACCCTAACCCTACAAAAAACCCTATACAACAAGCCCAAAATACCAAAACTCAAACATTAAACACTAAACCATTGATATTAAACCTCAAATCCTAATCCCAAAACCCAAAAGTCTAAACAAAAAAAAAAAACTAACGATAACTCTAACCCTAATCTTAACCCTAACCCTAACCCTAAACTGTAAACCAAATACCCTAAGCCCAAAATACCAAAACTCAAAAACCCTAAGTGCCAAATACCAAAACCATAGATTTGAAACCTCAAATGTTAAACCCTAAACCATAAAACCTACGCCCTAACCCTAATCCTAACCCTAACCCTAACCCTAAACCCTTCAACGTAAACTCTAAGTCCCAAAAAAACCCTAAGTCCAAAATACGAAAGCTCAAACATTAAACACTAAACCTTAGATTTTAAACCTTAAATCCTACACCACATATCCTAAAACTAAAAAACATAACCCCTAGTCCTAACCCTAAGCCAAACCCTAACCTTAACGTTAACCCTAACCCTAACCCTAAACCATTATCCCAAACCCCAAAGCCCAAAATACAAAAACCCAAATATTAAACACTTAACCATAGATTTTAAACCAAAAATCCTAAACCCTAAAACCTAAAACCTAAAAAATAACCTAAACCCTAACCCTAACAATAACATTAACCCTAACCCTAACGCTACCATAAACCCTATACCGCAAGCCCAAAATACCAAAATCCAAACATTAAACACTAAACAATTTATATTAAACTCAAATTCTAAACCTTTAATACAAAATTACATTAAAAAAAAATAACCCTAACCATAAACCATAAACCCGATACCCTAAGCTCAAAATACCAAAACTCAAACATTAAATATTAAACCATATATTTTAAACCTCAAATGCTAATCCCTAAACCATAGAACTTAAAAAAACCTAACGCTAATTCTAATCCTAACCCTAACCCTAACACTAAACACTAATTCCTAAACCCTAAGTCCAAAAAAAACATTAGTCCAAAATACGAAAACTCAAACTTAAACATTAACCATAAAGTTAAAACCTCATATTCTAAACTAGAAACCCTAAAACAAAAAAAACCTAAACCCTAAACCTAACCCTAACCCATACCTAACCCTAACCCTAAACTATTAACTCAAAACCCCAAGTCCAAAATACAAAACACAAACATTAAACACTAAACCATATATTTTAAATCTCAAAATCTAAACCACAAACCCTAAAAACTAAAAAAAAACTAAACCCTAACCCTAACCCTAACCCTAAACCCTAAGTCCAAAAAAAAACCTTTAGTCCAAAATACGAAAACCCAAACATTAAACACTATACCATAGATATTAAACCTCAAATCCTAAACCACAAACCCTAAAACCTTAAAAAACTAAAACCTAACCCTAACATTAACCCTAACCCTAACCCTACAAAAAACCCTATACCACAAGCCCAAAATACCAAAACTCAAACATTAAACACTAAACCATTAATATTAAACCTCAAATTCTAATCCCAAAACCCAAAAGTCAAAACAAAAAAAAAATAACGATAACTCTAACCCTAATCTTAACCCTAACCCTAACCCTAAACTATAAACCAAATACCCTAAGCCCAAAATACCAAAACTCAAAAACCCTAAGCGCAAAATACCAGAACCATATATTTGAAACCTCAATTGTTAAACCCTAAACCATAAAACCTACGCCCTAACCCTAATCCTAACCCTAACCATAACCCTAAACCCTACACCGTAAACTCTAAGTCAAAAAAAAACCTAAGTCGAAAATACGAAAGCTCAAACATTAAACACTCAACTATAGATTTTAAACCTTAAATCCTAAACCACAAACCCTAAAACTAAAAAAAAACATAAACCCTAACCCTAACCCTAACCTTAACGTTAACCCTAACCCTAACCCAAAATAATTATCCCGAAAAACCAAACCCAAAATACAAAAACCCAAAAATTAAACACTTAACCATAGATTTTAAACCAAAAATCCTAAACCCCAAAACCTAAAACCTAAAAAATAACTTAAACCCTAACCCTAACCCTAACATTAACCCTAACCCTAACCCTACCATAAACCCTATACCTCAAGCCCAAAATACCAAAATCCAAACATTAAACACTAAACAATTGATATTAAACTCAAATTCTAAACCTTTAATACAAAAACATAAAAAAAAAAAAAACTAACCCTAACCCTAAACCATAAACCCGATACCCTAAGCCCATAATACCAAAACTCAAACATTAAATATTAAACCATAGATTTTAAACCTCAAATGCTAAACCCTAACCCTAACCCTAACATTAACCCTAACCCTAACCCTACCATACACCCTATACCTCAAGCCCAAAATACCAAAATCCAAACATTAAACACTAAACAATTGATATTAAACTCAAATTCTAAACCTTTAATACAAGAACATAAAAAAAAAAAAACTAACCCTAACCCTAAACCATAAACCCGATACCCTAAGCCCAAAATACCAAAACTCAAACATTAAATATTAAACCATAGATTTTAAACCTCAAATGCTAAACCCTAACCCTAACCCTAACATTAACCCTAACCCTAACCCTACCATAAACCCTATACCTCAAAAAATACCAAAATCCAAACATTAAACACTAAACAATTGATATTAAACTCAAATTCTAAACCTTTAATACAAGAACATAAAAAAAAAAAACTAACCCTAACCCTAAACCCTAAACCCGATACCCTAAGCCCAAAATACCAAAACTCAAACATTAAATATTAAACCATAGATTTTAAACCTCAAATGCTAAACCCTAAACCATAGAACTTAAAAAAACCTAACGCTAATTCTAATCCTAACCCTAACCCTACAATAAACCCTATATCCTAAACCCTAAGTCCAAAAAAAAGTCCAAAAAAAACCTTAGTCCAAAATACAAAAACTCAAACTTAAACATTAACCATAGATTTAAAACCTCATATTCTAAACTTGAAACCCAAAAACAAAAAAAACCTAAACCCTAACCCTAACACTAACCCATACCTAACCTTAACCCTAAACTATTAACTCAAAACCCCAAGTCCAAAATAAAAAACACAAACATTAAACACTAAACCATATATTTTAAATCTCAAAATCTAAACCACAAACCCTAAACCTTAAAAAAACTATACCCTAACCCTAAACCCTAAGTCCAAAAAAAAAGTCCAAAAAAAAACCTTTAGTCCAAAATACGAAAACCCAAACATTAAACACTATACCATAGATATTAAACCTCAAATCCTATACCACAAACCCTAAAACCTTAAAAAACTATAACTTAACCCTAACATTAACCCTAACCCTAACCCTACATAAAACCCTTTACCACAAGCCCAAAATACCAACACTCAAACATTAAACACTATACCATTGATATTAAACCTCAAATCCTAATCCTAAAACCCAAAAGCGTAAAAAAAACCAAAACCCTAACGATAACTCTAACCCTAATCTTAACCCTAACCATTACCCTAAACCATAAACCCGAAACCCTAAGCCCAAAATACCAAAACTCAAAAATTAAATATTAAACCATAGATTTTAAACCTCAAATGCTAAACCCTAAACCATATAACCTAAAACAACCTAACGCTAATTCTAATCCTAACCCTAACCCTAACCCTAAACACTAAATCCTAAACCCTAAGTCCAAAAATCCCTTAGTCCAAAATACGAAAACCCAAACTTAAACATTAAACCATAGATTTAAAACCTCATATTCTAAACAAGAAACCCTAAGCCCAAAATACCAAAACCATAGATTTTAAACCTCAAATGTTAAACCCTAAACCATAAAGCCTACACCCTAACCCTAATCCTAACCCTAAATCCTAAACCCTAAACTCTAAGTCCCAAAAAAACCCAAGTCCAAAATACGAAAGCTCAAACATTAAACACTAAACCATAGATTTTAAACCTTAAATCCTACACCACATATCCTAAAACTAAAAAACATAACCCCTAACCCTAACCCTAACCCAAACCCTAACCTTAACGTTAACCCTAACCCAAACCCTAACCCTAAACCATTATCCCAAAACCCAAAGCCCAAAATACAAAAACCCAAACATTAAACACTTAACCATAGATTTTAAACCAAAAATCCTAAACCCCAAAACCTAAAACCTAAAAAATAACCTAAACCCTAACCCTAACCCTAACATTAACCCTAACCCTAAAGCTACCATAAACCCTATACCTCAAGCCCAAAATACCAAAATCCAAACATTAAACACTAAACAATTGATATTAAACTCAAATTCTAAACCATTAATACAAAATTATAAAAAAAAAAAAAACTAACCCTAACCCTAAACCATAAACCCGATACCCTAAGCCCAAAATACCAAAACTCAAACATTAAATATTAAACCATAGATTTTAAACCTCAAATGCTAAACCCTAGACCATAGAACTTAAAAAAACCTAACGCTAATTCTAATCCTAACCCTAACCCTAACCCTAAACACTAATTCCTAAACCCTAAGTCCAAAAAATAACCTTAGTCCAAAATACGAAAACTCAAACTTAAACATTAACCATAGAGTTAAAACCTCATATTATAAACTAGAAACCCTAAAACAAAAAAACCCTAAACCCTAACCCTAAACCTAACCCATACCTAACCCTAACCCTAAACTATTAACTCAAAACCCGAAGTCCAAAATACAAAACACAAACATTAAACACTAAACCATATATTTTAAATCTCAAAATCTAAATCACAAACCCTAAAACCTAAAAAAAACCTAAACCCTAACCCTAAACCCAAAGTCCAAAAAAAAGTCCAAAAATAAACCTTTAATCCAAAATACGAAAACCCAAACATTAATCACTATACCATAGATATTAAACCTCAAATCCTAAACCACAAACCCTAAAACCTTAAAAAAATAAAACCTAACCCTAACATTAACCCTAACCCTAACCCTACAAAAAACCCTACACCACAAGCCCAAAATACCAAAACTCAAACATTAAACACTAAACCATTGATATTAAACCTCAAATCCTAATCCCAAAACCCAAAAGTCTAAAAAAAAACAAAACTAAAGATAACTCTAACCCTAATCTTAACCCTAACCCTAACCCTAAACTATAAACCAAATACCGTAAGCCCAAAATACCAAAACTCAAAAACCTAAGCGCAAAATACCAAAACCATAGATTTTAAACCTCATATGTTAAACCCTAAACCATAAAACCTTCGCCATAACCCTAATCCTAACCCTAACCCTAACCCTAAACCCTACACCGTAAACTCTAAGTCCAAAAAAAACCCTAAGTTGAAAATACGAAAGCTCAAACATTAAACACTAAACTATAGATTTTAAACCTTAAATCCTAACCACAAACCCTAAAACTAAAAAAAACATAAACCCTAACCCTAACCCTAACCCAAACCCTAACCTTAACGTTAACCCTAACCCTAACCCTAAACAATTATCCCGAAACACCAAGCCCAAAATACAAAAACCCAAAAATTAAACACTTAACCATAGATTTTAAACCAAAAATCCTAAACCCCAAAACCCAAAACCTAAAAAATAACCTAAACCCTAACCCTAATCCTAACATTAACCCTAACCCTAACCCTACCATAAACCCTATACCTCAAGCCCAAAATACCAAAATTCAAACATTAAACATTAAACAATTGATATTAAACTCAAATTCTAAACCTTTAATACAAAAACATAAAAAAAAAACTAACCCTAACCCTAAACCATAAACCCGATACGCTAAGCCCAAAATACCAAAAATCAAACATTAAATATTAAACCATAGATTTTAAACCTCAAATGCTAAACCCTAAACCATAGAACTTAAAAAAACCTAACGCTAATTCTAATCCTAACCCTAACCCTACCATTAATCATATACCTCAAGCCCAAAATACCAAAATCCAAATATTAAACACTAAACAATTGATATTAAACTCAAATTCTAAACCTTTAATACAAAAACATATAAAAAAAAAACTAACCCTAACCCTAAACCATAAACCCGATACCCTAAGCCCAAAATACCAAAACTCAAACATTAAATATTAAACCATAGATTTTAAACCTCAAATGCTAAACCCTAAACCATAGAACCTAAAAAAACTAACGCTAATTCTAATCCTAACCCTAACCCTAACCCTAAACACTAAATCCTAAACCCTAAGTCCAAAAAAAAGTCCAAAAAAAACCCTTAGTCCAAAATACAAAAACTCAAACTTAAACATTAACCATAGATTTAAAACCTCGTATTCTAAACTTGAAACCCTAAAAAAAAAAACTAAACCCTAACCCTAACTCGAACCCATATCTAACCTTAACCCTAAACTATTAACTCAAAACCCCAAGTCCAAAATACAAAACACAAACATTAAACACTAAACCATATAATTTAAATCTCAAAATCTAAACCACAAACCCTAAACCTAAAAAAAAATATACCCTAACCCTAAATCCTAAGTCCAAAAAAAAAAACCTTTAGTCCAAAATACGAAACCCAAATAGTAAACACTATACCATAGATATTAAACCTCAAATCCTATATCACAAACCCTAAAACCTTACAAAACTAAAACCTAACCCTAACATTTACCCTAACCCTAACCCTACATAAAACCCTATACCACAAGCCCAAAAAACCAAAACTCAAACATTAAACACTAAACCATTGATATTAAACCTCAAATCCTAATCCTAAAACCCAAAAGTCTAAAAAAACCAAAACCCTAACGATAACTCTAACCCTAATCTTAACCCTAACCATAACCCTAAACCATAAACCCGAAACCCTAAGCCCAAAATACCAAAACTCAAAAATTAAATATTAAACCATAGATTTTAATCCTCAAATGCTAAACCCTAAACCATATAACCTAAAACAACCTAACGCTAATTCTAATCCTAACCCTAACCCTAACCCTAAACACTAAATCCTAAACCCTATGTCCAAAAAAACCTTAGTCCAAAATACGAAAACCCAAACTTAAACATTAAACCATAGATTTAAAACCTCATATTCTAAACAAGAAACCCTAAGCCCAAAATACCAAAACTCAAAAACCCTAAGCCTTAAATACCAAAACCATAGATTTTAAACCTCAAATGTTAAACCCTAAACCATAAAACCTACACCCTAACGCTAATCCTAACCCTAAACCCTAAACCCTAAACTTAAGTCCCAAAAAAACCCAAAGTCCAAAATACGAAAGCTCAAACATTAAACACTAAACCATAGATTTTAAACCTTAAATCCTACACCACATATCCTAAAACTAAAAAACATAACCCCTAACCCTAACCCTAACCCAATCCCTAACCTTAACGTTAACCCTAACCCTAACCCTAACCCTAAACCATTATCCCAAAACCCAAATCCCAAAATACAAAAACCCAAATATTAAACACTTAACCATAGATTTTAAACCAAAAATCCTAAACCCCAAAACCTAAAACCTAAAAAATAACCTAAACCCTAACCCTAACCCTAACATTAACCCTAACCCTAACGCTACCATAAACCCTATACCTCAAGCCCAAAATACCAAAACCCAAACTTTAAACACTAAACAATTGATATTAAACTCAAATTCTAAACCTTTAATACAAGAACATAAAATAAAAAAAACTAACCCTAACCATAAACCATAAACCCGATACCCTAAGCCCAAAATACCAAAACTCAAACATTAAATATTAAACCATAGATTTTAAACCTCAAATGCTAAACCCTAAACCATAGAACTTAAAAAAACCTAACGCTAATTCTAATCCTAACCCTAACCCTACCATAAACCCTCTATCCTAAACCCTAAGTCCAAAAAAAAGTCCAAAAAAAACCCTTAGTCCAAAATACAAAAACTCAAACTTAAACATTAATCATAGATTTAAAACCTCATATTCTAAACTTGAAACCCAAAACAAAAAAAACCTAAACCCTAACCCTAACCCTAACCCATACCTAACCTTAACCCTAAACTATTAACTCAAAACCCCAAGTCCAAAATACAAAACACAAACATTAAACACTAAACCATATATTTTAAATCTCAAAATCTAAACCACAAACCCTAAATCTAAAAAAAACTATACCCTAACCCTAAACCCTAAGTCCAAAAAAAAAGTTTTAGTCCAAAATACGAAAACCCAAACATTAAACACTATACCATAGATATTAAACCTCAAATCCTATACCACAAACCCTAAAACCTTAAAAAACTAAAACTTAACCCTAACATTAACCCTAACCCTAACCCTACATAAAACCCTTTACCACAAGCCCAAAATACCAAAACTCAAACATTAAACACTAAACCATTGATATTAAACCTCAAATCCTAATCCTAAAACCCAAAAGCCTAAAAAAAACCAAAACCCTAACGATAACTCTAACCCTAATCTTAACACTAACAATTACCCTAAACCATAAACCCGAAACCCTAAGCCCAAAATACCAAAACTCAAAAATTAAATATTAAACCATAGATTTTAAACCTCAAATGCTAAACCCTAAACCATATAACCTAAAACAACCTAACGCTAATTCTAATCCTAACCCTAACCCTAACCCTAAACACTAAATCCTAAACACTAAGTCCAAAAAACCCTTAGTCCAAAATACGAAAACCCAAACTTAAATATTAAACCATAGATTTAAAACCTCATATTCTAAACAAGAAACCCTAAGCCTAAAATACCAAAACCATAGATTTTAAACCTCAAATGTTAAACCCTAAACCATAAAGCCTACACCCTAACCCTAATCCTAACCCTAAATCCTAAACCCTAAACTCTAAGTCCCAAAAAAACCCAAGTCCAAAATACGAAAGCTCAAACATTAAACACTAAACCATAGATTTTAAACCTTAAATCCTACACCACATATCCTAAAACTAAAAAACATAACCCCTAACCCTAACCCTAACCCAAACCCTAACCTTAACGTTAACCCTAACCCTAACCCTAAACCATTATCCCAAAACCCAAAGCCCAAAATACAAAAACCCAAACATTAAACACTTAACCATAGATTTTAAATCAAAAATCCTAAACCCCAAAACCTAAAACCTAAAAAATAACCTAAACCCTAACCCTAACCCTAACATTAACCCTAACCCTAACGCTACCAAAAACCCTATACCTCAAGCCCAAAATACCAAAATCCAAACATTAAACACTAAACAATTGATATTAAACTCAAATTCTAAACCTTTAATACAAAATTATAAAAAAAAAAAAAAACTAACCCTAACCCTAAACCATAAACCCGATACCCTAAGCCCAAAATACCAAAACTCAAACATTAAATATTAAACCATAGATTTTAAACCTCAAATGCTAAACCCTAAACCATAGAACTGAAAAAAACCTAACGCTAGTTCTAATCCTAACCCTAACCCTAACCCTAAACACTAATTCCTAAACCCTAAGTCCAAAAAATAACCTTAGTCCAAAATACGAAAACTCAAACTTAAACATTAACCATTGAGTTAAAACCTCATATTATAAACTAGAAACCCTAAAACAAAAAAACCCTAAACCCTAACCCTAAACCCAACCCATACCTAACCCTAACCCTAAACTATTAACTCAAAACCCCAAGTCCAAAATACAAAACACAAACACTAAACACTAAAGCATATATTTTAAATCTCAAAATCTAAACCACAAACCCTAAAACCTAAAAAAAAACTAAACCCTAACCCTAAACCCAAAGTCCAAAAAAAAGTCCAAAAATAAACCTTTAATCCAAAATACGAAAACCCAAACATTAATCACTATACCATAGATATTAAACCTCAAATCCTAAACCACAAACCCTAAAACCTTAAAAAAATAAAACCTAACCCTAACATTAACCCTAACCCTAACCCTACAAAAAACCCTATACCACAAGCCCAAAATACCAAAACTCAAACATTAAACACTAAACCATTGATATTAAACCTCAAATCCTAATCCCAAAACCCAAAAGTCTAAAAAAAAAAACTAAAGATAACTCTAACCCTAATCTTAACCCTAACCCTAACCCTAAACTATAAACCAAATACCGTAAGCCCAAAATACCAAAACTCAAAAAGCTTAGCGCAAAATACCAAAACCATAGATTTTAAACCTCATATGTTAAACCCTAAACCATAAAACCTACGCCATAACCCTAATCCTAACCCTAACCATAACCCTAAACCCTACACCGTAAACTCTAAGTCCAAAAAAACCCTAAGTCGAAAATACGAAAGCTCAAACATTAAACGCTAAACTATAGATTTTAAACCTTAAATCCTAACCACAAACCCTAAAACTAAAAAAAACATAAACCCTAACCCTAACCCTAACCCAAACCCTAACCTTAACGTTAACCCTAACCCTAACCCTAAACAATTATCCCGAAACACCAAGCCCAAAATACAAAAACCCAAAAATTAAACACTTAACCATAGATTTTAAACCAAAAATCCTAAACCCCAAAACCTAAAACCTAAAAAATAACCTAAACCCTAACCCTAACCCTAACATTAACCCTAACCTTAACCCTACCATAAACCCTATACCTCAAGCCCAAAATACCAAAATCCAAAAATTAAACATTAAACAATTGATATTAAACTCAAATTCTAAACCTTTAATACAAAAACATAAAAAAAAAAAACTAACCCTAACCCGAAACCATAAACCCGATACGCTAAGCCCAAAATACCAAAAATCAAACATTAAATATTAAACCATAGATTTTAAACCTCAAATGCTAAACCCTAAACCATAGAACTTAAAAAAACCTAACGCTAATTCTAATCCTAACCCTAACCCTACCATTAACCATATACCTCAAGCCCAAAATACCAAAATCAAAATATTAAACACTAAAAAATTGATATTAAACTCAAATTCTAAACCTTTAATACAAAAACATATAAAAAAAAACTAACCCTAACCCTAAACCATAAACCCGATACCCTAAGCCCAAAATACCAAAACTCAAACATTAAATATTAAACCATAGATTTTAAACCTCAAATGCTAAACCCTAAACCATAGAACCTAAAAAAACTAACGCTAATTCTAATCCTAACCCTAACCCTAACCCTAAACACTAAATCCTAAACCCTAAGTCCAAAAAAAAGTCCAAAAAAAACCCTTAGTCCAAAATACAAAAACTCAAACTCAAACATTAACCATAGATTTAAAACCTCATATTCTAAACTTGAAACCCTAAAAAAAAAAACCTAAACCCTAACCCTAACTCTAACCCATATCTAACCTTAACCCTAAACTATTAACTCAAAACCCCAAGTCCAAAATACAAAACACAAACATTAAACACTAAACCATATATTTTAAATCTCAAAATCTAAACCACAAACCCTAAACCTAAAAAAAACTATACCCTAACCCTAAACCCTAAGTCCAAAAAAAAAGTCCAAAAAAAAAAACCTTTAGTCCAAAATACGAAACCCAAACATTAAACACTATACCATAGATATTAAACCTCAAATCATATATCACAAACCCTAAAACCTTACAAAACTAAAACCTAACCCTAACATTAACCCTAACCCTAACCCTACATAAAACCCTATACCACAAGCCTAAAAAACCAAAACTCAAACATTAAACACTAAACCATTGATATTAAACCTCAAATCCTAATCCTAAAACCCAAAAGTCTAAAAAAACCAAAACCCTAACGATAACTCTAACCCTAATCTTAACCCTAACCATAACCCTAAACCATAAACCCGAAACCCTAAGCCCAAAATACCAAAACTCAAAAATTAAATATTAAACCATAGATTTTAATCCTCAAATGCTAAACCCTAAACCATATAACCTAAAGCAACCTAACGCTAATTCTAATCCTAACCCTAACCCTAACACTAAACACTAAATCCTAAACCCTATGTCCGAAAAAACCTTAGTCCAAAATACGAAAACCCAAACTTAAACATTAAACCATAGATTTAAAACCTCATATTCTAAACAAGAAACCCTAAGCCCAAAATACCAAAACTCAAAAACCCTAAGCCTTAAATACCAAAACCATAGATTTTAAACCTCAAATGTTAAACCCTAACCATAAAACCTACACCCTAACCCTAATCCTAACCCTAAACCCTAAACCCTAAACTTTAAGTCCCCAAAAAAACCCAAGTCCAAAATACGAAATCTCAAACATTAAACACTAAACCATAGATTTTAAACCTTAAATCCTACACCACATATCCTAAAACTAAAAAACATAACCCCTAACCCTAACCCTAACCCAATCCCTAACCTTAACGTTAACCCTAACCCTAACCCTAAACCATTATCCCAAAACCCAAATCCGAAAATACAAAAACCCAAACATTAAACACTTAACCATAGATTTTAAACCAAAAATCCTAAACCCCAAAACCTAAAACCTAAAAAATAACCTAAACCCTAACCCTAACCCTAACATTAACCCTAACCCTAACGCTACCATAAACCCTATACCTCAAGCCCAAAATACCAAAATCCAAACATTAAACACTAAACAATTGATATTAAACTCAAATTCTAAACCTTTAATACAAAATTATAAAAAAAAAAAAACTAACCCTAACCCTAAACCATAAACCCGATACCCTAAGCCCAAAATAGCAAAACTCAAACATTAAATATTAAACCATAGATTTTAAACCTCAAATGCTAAACGCTAAACCATAGAACTTAAAAAAACCTAACGCTAATTCTAATCCAAACCCTAACCCTAACCCTAAACACTAATTCCTAAACCCTAAGTCCAAAAAAAAAACCTTAGTCCAAAATACAAAAACTCAAACTTAAACATTAACCATAGAGTTAAAACCTCATATTCTAAACTAGAAACCCTAACACAAAAAAAAACTAAACCCTAACCCTATACCTAACCCATACCTAACCCTAACCTTAACTATTAACTCAAAACCCCAAGTCCAAAATACAAAACACAAACATTAAACACTAAACCATATATTTTATATCTCAAAATCTAAACCACAAACCCTAAAACCTAAAAAAAACCTAAACCTAACCCTAACCTTAACCCTAAACCCTAAGTCCGAAAAAAAAGTCCAAAAAAAAACCATTAGACCAAAATACGAAAACCCAAATATTAAACACTATACCATAGATATTAAACCTCAAATCATAAACCACAAACCGTAAAACCTTAATAAACTAACACCTATCCCTAACATTAACCCTAACCCTGACCCTACAAAAAACACTATACCACATGCCCAAAATACCAAAACTCAAACATGAAACACTAAACCATTGATATTAAACCTCAAATCCTAATCCCAAAATCCAAAAGTCTAAAAAAAAATAAAAAAAATAACGATAACTCTAACCCTAATCTTAACCCTAACCCTAACCCTAAACTATAAACCAAATACCCTAAGCCCAAAATACCAAAACTCAAAAACCCTAAGCGCAAACCAAAATCATAGATTTTAAACCTCAAATGTTAAACCCTAAACCATAAAACCTACGCCCTAACCCTAATCCTAACCCTAACCATAACCCTAAACCTTACACCGTAAACTCTAAGTCCAAAGAAAACCTAAGTCGAAAATACGAAAGCTCAAACATTAAACACTAAACTATAAATTTTGAACCATAAATACTAAACCACGAACCCAAAAACTAAAAAAAAAACATAAACCCTAACCCTAACCCTAACCCAAACCCTAACCTTAACGTTAACCCTAACCCTAACCCTAAACCATTATCCCGAAACCCCAAGCCAAAAATACAAAAACCCAAACATTAAACACTTAACCATAGATTTTAAAATAAAAATCCTAAACCCCAAAACCTAAAAACAAAAAAATAACCTAAACCCTAACCCTAACCCTAACATTAACCATAACCCTAACCCAACCATAAACCCTAAACCCCAAGACCAAAAGACCAAAACCCAAACATTAAACACTAAACCATTGATATTAAACCTAAATTTCTAAACCATAAAGATGAAAACCTAAAAAAAAAAAACTACCCCTAACCCTAAACCATAAACCCGAAACCCTAAGCCCAAAATAACAAAGCACAAAAATTAAATATGAAACCATAGATTTTAAACCTCAAATGCTAAGCCCTAAACCATACAACCTAAAAAAAACTAACGCTAATTCTAAGCCTAACACTAACCCTAACCCTAAACAGTAAATCCTAAACCTTAAGTCCAAAAAAAAACCTTAGTCCAAAATACGAAAACCCAAACTTAAACATTAAACCATTGATTTAAAACCTCATATTCTAAACAAGAAACCCTAAAACAAAAAAAAATAAACCCTAACCCTAAGCCATACCTAACCCTAACCCTAAACTATTAACTCAAAAGCCTTAGTCCAAAATACAAAACACAAACATTAAACACTAAACCATAGATTTTAAATCTCAAATTCTAAACCACAAACCCTAAAACCTAAAAAAAAAAACTAAACCCTAACCCTAACCCTAATCCTAAACACTAAGTCCAAAAAAAAGTCCAGACAAAAACCTTTAGTCCAAAATACGAAAAACCAAACATGAAACACTATACCATAGATTTTAAACCTCAAATCCTAAACCACAAACCCTAAAACCTTAAAAAAACAAAACCTAACCCTAACATTAACCCTAACCCTAACCCTACCACAAACCCTATAGCCCAAGCCCAAAGTACCAAAACCCAAAAATTAAACACTAAACCATTGATATTAAACCTCAAATCCTAATACCAAAACCCAAAAACCTAAAAAAAAAAAAGATAACTCTAACCCTAACCTTAAGCCTAACCCTAACCCTAAACCATAAACCCAAAACCCTAAGCCAAAAATACCAAAACTCAAAACACTAAGCCAAAAATAACAAAACCATAGATTTTAAACCTCAAATGTTAAACCCTAAACCATAAAACCTACAACCTAACCCTAGCCCTAAACCCTAAACCCTAAACTCTGAGTCCAATATAACCACAAGTCCAAAATACGAAAGCTCAAACATTAAACACTAAACCATAGATTTTAAACCTTAAATCCTAAACCACAAACCCTAAAACTAAAAAAAACATAAACCCTAACCCTAACCCAAACCCAAACCCTAACCTCAACATTAACCCTAACCCAAACCCTAACACATTATCCCGAAACCCAAGCCCAAAATACAAAAACCCAAACATTAAACACTTAAGCATATATTTTAAACCAAAAATCCTAAACTCCAAAACCTAAAACCTAAACAATAACCTAAACCCTAACCCTAACCCTAACATTAACCCTAACCCTAACCCTACCATAAACCCTAAACCCCAAGCCCAAAATACCAAAACCCAAACATGAAACACTAAACTATTGATATTAAACCTCAAATTCTAAACCATAAATACAAAAACCTAAAAAAAAATAAAATAACCCTAACCATAAACCATAAACCCCAAACCCTAAGCCCAAAATACCAAAACTCAAACATTAAATATTAAACCATAGATTTAAAACATCAAATGCTAAATGCTAAATCATAGAACCTAAAAAAACCTAACGCTAATTCTAATCCTAACCCTAACCCTAACCCTAAACACTAAATCCTAAACCCTAAGTCCGAAAAAAATGTCCAAAAAAACCCCTTAGTCCAAAATACGAAAACCCAAACTTAAACATTAAACCGTAGATTTAAAACCTCATATTCTAAACCAGAAACATAAAACGAAAAAAAAACTAAATCCTAACCCTAACCCTAAACTATTAATTCAAAACCCCAAGTCCAAAATAAACAACACAAACATTAAACACTAAACCATAGATTTTAATTCTCAAATTCTAAACCACAAACCCTAAAACCTAAATAAAACCTAAACCCTAACCCTAACCCTAACCTTAAACCCTAAGTCCAAGAAAAAAAGTCCAAACAAAAACCATTAGTCCAAAATACGAAAACACAAACACTAAACACTATTCCATAGATTTTATACCTCAAATCCTAAACCACATACTCTAAACCTTATAAAACCATAACCTAACCCTAACATTAACCCTAACCCTAACCCTACCAAAAACCCTATACCCCTAGCCCAAAATACCAAAAACCAAACATTAAACACTAAACCATTGATATTAAACCTCAAATCCTAATCCTAAAACCCAAAAACCTAAAAAAAAAAAAAACTAACGATAACTCTAATCCTAACCTTAACCCTAACCCTCACCCTAAACCATAAAATCCAAAAACCTAAGCCCAAAATACCAAAACTCAAATCCCAAAGCCCAAAATACCAAAACAGTAGATTTTAAACCTCAAATGTTAAACCCTAAACCATAAAACCTACACCCTAACCCTAATCCTAACCCTAACCCTAACCCTAAACCTAAACCGTAAACTCTATGTCAAAAAAAAATCTAAGTCCAAAATACGAAAGCTCAAACATTAAATAATAAACCATAGATTTTAAACCTTAAATCCTTAACCACAAACCCTAAAATAAAAATAAACATAAACCCTAACCCAAACCCTAACCTTAACGTTAACCCTAACCCTAACCCTAAACCATTATCCCGAAACCCCAAGCCCAAAATACACAAACCCAAACATTAAACAGTTAACCATAGATTTTAAACCAAAAATCCTAAACCACTAAACCTAAAACCTAAAAAATAACCTAAACCTTAACCCTAACCCTAACATTAACCCTAACCCTAACCCTACCATAAACCCTAAACCACAAGCCCAAAATATCAAACCCAAACATTAAACACTAAACCATTGATATTAAGCCTCAAATTCTAAACCATAAACACAAGAACCTTAAAAAAACAAAACCCTAACCCTAACCCTACACTAGAATACCCAAAACCCTAAGCCCAAAATACCAAAACTCAAACATTAAATATTAAAGCAAAGGTTTTAAACCTCAAATGCTAAACCCTAAACCATAGAACCTAAAAAAACCTAACGCTAATTATAATCCTAACCCTAACCCTAACCCTAAACACTCAATCCTAAACCCTAAGTCCAAAAAAAAAGTCCAAACAAAACCCTTAGTTCAAATTACGAAAACCCAAACTTAAACATTAAACCATCGATTTAAAGCCTCATATTCTAAACTAGAAACCCTAAAACAAAAAAAAACTAAACCCTAACCCATACCTAACCCTAACCCTAAAGTATGAACTCAAAACCCCAAGTCCAAAATAAACAACACAAACATTAAACACTAAACCATAGATTTTAAATCTCAAATTCTAAACCACAAACCCTAAACCTAAAAAACAACTAAACCTGTCACTACAGGCAGACCAAACACCAGGTTATTCTCCTCTATATCTTCCCAATGATTAGTACAATAATATGGAATGTGAGATGAATCAACACCCAGGGGTGTTGGAAAGAATAAAAATGTTGAGGAAAATGCATCAATTGTCCATTATCACTATTTTGAAACCTTTCTCAGATAGTGTACATGTACAAAATTTAAAGTGCAATTAAATATGGAGAATGCTACTAGTAATTGCAATGGCAAAATTTGGATTTTCTAGAGCAGTGAGATTGACTGTAATATTTTTGATGAAGAGGATCAGCAAATCACCTGTGAGATGAAGCATAATGAGTTACAATGTCCTTTTATTACTACCTTTGTTTATGCAAAATGCAAAGAACATATGAGGAGGCCCATATGGGACAAGATGTTACTGCAAGCCACTATGGAAGCCAAGCCTTGGTGTTCAGTAGGTGACTTCAATGTTATCACTAATGTGGAAGAAAAGTTGGGAGGGTCACCTTATTATATGAGGAAAAGCTTGATTTTATAGCGCTCATTGAAACATGTGGCCTTTTGGACATTGGCTTCAGTGGTCATAAGTTCACTTGGACCAACAAAAGGGGTATTAATAAGAGAATATGGAAGAGACTGGATAGGGACTTGGTAAATGACTCTTGGATGGAGAATATGCCTCAGACCACTATCACCCACTTGTCAGCTACTAGGTCAGACCACTGCCCCCTCATTATGGAAATGGTGGCAAAAGAAAATGATCACATCAGGTATTTTGAATTCCGTAACTGCTGGGTTGAAAATACTCTTTTTATGGAAATTGTGGCAACCTGCTGGAATAAGGAGGTGGAAGGTAATACTATGTGGAAATTTCATTAAAAACTGAAAAGGTTATCTAGTACCCTTATTGTTTGGTCCAAGAAGGAATTTGGTGATATCTTCCAAAAGGTCAAGATGTATGAGGAGCAGGTTCATAAAGCTGAAGAAAAGTATATCATTGACCCTATTGACTAAGACAGAACAACTCTTCATGAGCTGAATGCACAATACATTAAGTTCATCAGGATGGAAGATACTATTTTGAAATAGAAAACCCAACTGCAGTGGTTCCAGGAAGGTGACACCAATTCCAAATACTTCCACTCAATCATAAGAGGAAGAAGAAGAAACTCTTTAACCACAAAATTACAACTGAAAGTGGGGAATGGATTCAGGGTTAAGAGAATATGCTTTGGCAGCTTGTAACCATTTTAAAGAGCTTTTTACGGGAGAGGATAAGCCTATTAATGACACCACTTTGGAATGCATCCCAAGGATGATTAGTGATGAGCAAAATATTCAACTCACCAATATGCCTGACATGGATGAGCTTAAGAGTGTGATATTCTCTATGAATCCTAATTCTGCAGCTGCTCCGGATGGCATAAATGGTTACTTATTTCAAAAGTGCTGGCATATCATCAAGAATGATTTGATGGTAGTTATTCATGCCTTCTTCAGTGGCCAGATAATTCGTAAGTACTTCTCTCATTCTTGTATTGTATTACTTCCTAAAGTGAGTAGTTCTAAAAAATTAATAGAATTCAGGCCTATAAGTCTTAGCAACTTCACCAGCAAGATTCTTTCTAAGCTAGTGAGCAACAAACTTAGCCCTATCCTTCCTTCTCTTATTTCTCCTAACCAATCTGGGTTTGTTAAAGGTAGAAGTATTTTTGAAAGCATCATGTTAGCTCAGGAAATAATCCACCAAATAAAAAAAACTCAGTATTGGTAGCAATGTCATTATAAAACTAGACATGGCAAAGGCTTATGACAAGGTTTCTTGGTCATATACCTGTCTGGTTCTTAGGAAAATGGGTATTGCTGAAGTCTTCATTGATATGGTATGGAGAATTATGGCCAATAACTGGTATTCAATCATTGTCAAAAGAGATATGGCTTCTTCCATTCCACTAGAGGACTTAAGCAAGGTGACCCCCTTTCTCCAGCCCTATTTATTTAGGTGCAGAAGTCTTATCAAGGTCCCTCAACAGGTTACATAGTCATCCTGATTATAATGGATTCTTAATGGAAATGAGGGGACCCCAAGTGAATCACCTAAGTTTTGATGATGATATAATCTTGTTCACTTCTCGAAGATACAAATCCTTGAAACTTTTAATGCATACTCTTAAGGAGTATGAAAATACTTCTGGGCAACTTATCAATGGAGAAAAGGGTCATTTTATGCTGCACTCAAATGCTTTTAACAACACAAGAGACAGAATAAAAAGACTCACAGGATTCAGGCAAAAATAGGGCCCTCTCACTTACCTAGGATGCCCTTTATTTGTTGGTAGGCCTAGGAATATTTACTTCTCTGATATTGTTAATAATTTTTTTTGCAGGATTACAGGATGGCAAACCAAAGAACTCAACTATGGTGGCAGAGCAGTTCTTACAAAACATGTGCAACAGGCTCTTCCTATCCGCTTATTATCTGCAGTAACCCCTCCCTCACCTGTGCTTAAAAGGATTCAAATGCTCTTTGTTGATTTCTTCTAGGGATGGAAAAATGATAGGAAGAGATACCATTGGGCGTCATGGAAAAATCTTAGTTTCCCATATGATGAAGGAGGGGTTGGAATGAGGAACTTGAAAGGTGTTTGCTTGGCATTCCAGTACAAGCAGTGGTGGGTGTTCAGAACTAAACACACCCTCTGGGGTGAATTCTTTAGAGCAAAATACTGCTAAAGATCCAATCCGGTATGCAAAAAATGGGAAAGTAGTGACTCACTGGCTTGGAAATATATGTTTATGAACAGACACCAGGTTGAGCAACATATCCAATGGAAGCTTCAAGCAGGGACCTGCTCCTTTTAGTGGGACAATTATCTTGGCAGTGGGACATTGGGACAATTTGTTACCACCAGTCACAGATTCAACAAAATCAAAATGGATGATTTTTTGGAAGAAGGGTAGTGTAGCTGGAACAGGCTAATAGAACAGGCTACTATTAGTCACTTTGACGAAATCATAGCAACAGAGATGTCACGACTGGAATCTAGACCCCAGACGAGACCGGCGTCGTTGACCTTTCAGAGGTCACAAATAATCCTACATACGTCTTAGTTACTTCATCTAGGTTAATTTTAGCGGAAAATTTGAACTTTTGTTTACTTAAACTTTATATTGGAAAACATTGATCTCGCATAATACTATCTACGTAAACTCATAAGCGTTCACAACAACCATCTAAATCAATATAATCAAATGAAAGATATAATCATAAATATAGAGTTGCCAAAATGGCACCAATACAACGTCTGAAAGTAAATGCGAAAGAAACGCTAGTGGAACATACTCCACTAGATCATGCCTATGTCTGCGTTAGAATAAACAAGTAAGCATCCTCGAAAGCATGAGGGCCTACC
Organism: Solanum sitiens; assembly: GCA_016801875.1. Classification (NCBI taxonomy): domain Eukaryota; kingdom Viridiplantae; phylum Streptophyta; class Magnoliopsida; order Solanales; family Solanaceae; genus Solanum; species Solanum sitiens. The sequence goes on along the minus strand of JABWTJ010000651.1, from coordinate 257,097 downwards.
AAATCCGGATGAAATCTCCACGTCCGGATAACTTCTGCGTCGACTCGTAAGCTCTAACGTCCAGCTGCACCTGCACCTAAAAGTAGATAAATGTATGGAATTAGTACACACTTGTACTAAGTATGGATATATGCAAGAACACACCACGGACATGCATGATTTAGAATAGCTCTCTCTTAACGATATGAGTTATGGAAATTCAAGTCAGTGGACTTGCCAAAATTTGATTAGGAAAGTCATGCCATGAGAATAACATGCATCATCATACGTATCATATTACACAAAACACATAACATATTACATATAACACATAACATATTGCATATAGCACATATCATATTTTATTTCATTCGTTCATATGCCACGAGACCTTGGAATCATGGACTTAACATTAGGACCTCCCAAAATAAGGGCTCAACATATGGGACGTCAACTAGGGAGCCTTCTTTAGCAAACACAGAGTCTGCTTCATCCATTCATACGTACTTCATTTTATTTCATTCATAGGCTAGGGTAAACACCAGCTATACCTAGGATGTAGCTTAAGACTCTCATTGGGTTCACTGTGCAATGACTAAGAATGACCTAGCTAGCCTTTCGGTGCTCAATATAAAGTTCCATTATATCCATCTCATACATCATAGAAGTTGGCTTCTAGCATGAGGACATCATTGTTCATTAGATGATTTCTCATCTCATCACTAGTATTAAGTATGCATTAACTTTAATACTTTCATTTAAGTATTCATAGAGACTGGTCTCTTCATTAACTTTACACTCTTATAGGTGAGTACGTTTTGGTAACATTTACTCAGGCTCATTTGAGATTGCTCTCATATTTCACATTAGCCTTTTATCATGTTGTCACCACATTCATTTTTTTTAGCACACTTGCCCTTCATAATTACTCACCCCTTTTTACGTGAATGTTCATTTCATCATATGCCAATGCACTTGGCCTTTTAGTGTGTTTCACACTCTTACTTCACCCTTCTGGGGTCTCATCATTCATCACATAACATCTTAGGTCACTTACTTTATAAACGTATGCTGGACTTATGAGTCCACACACACAAGCCATGAGGCTTCATTCATAGTTCATTTAAATGATTCATATTGCCCAAGATTATGTGGTACAAGACTTATGCATCTTGTAAGTCTGCCAAGGTCTCAATTTGATTCCTATAAGCAGCATTAATTAATTATTTAATCACGTAAGACTTATGTGTCAATACGGAATTGGGCAAGGGAACCCTATTTCAAATCCCTTGTATAACACTTAGTTAATTTTCTTTATGATTTTCGTTTTCATAAACTACTTGGCTAGGGAACCCGAGATCAATTCCCCACACCTACACTTTCTTTCTCTTTTTTTTTCTTGATTTTTGCCTTAAACAATTCGGCCTGGGAAACCCAAGATCGAATCCCCACACCCACATTCTTTTCTTTTTCCATTATTTACTTGATTCATTCGTTTAGATTAAAAGGGTGTGGGATCGAACCCCCACAACCTCACCTTATTTTAATTGCATTTTCTCCTTACCTTCTCATTCGGCCAAGACGTTGTGGGTTCAAATCCCACATACCTCATTTTTATTATTTCTTTATTTCATTTTTCTCCTTTCTCCTTCATCCGTCCAAGAGGTTGTGGGTTCGAACCCCACACGCCTCACTTCATTTTCTTTCATTTTTCCCTTAACTTTTCACTTGAGCTTTACCCCATTTCGAATCCCCCTTACCACATTTTATTGTTTAATTTTTTTTATAACATGTATATGGTGAGGTCTTGATTTCAATCCCCACTGACCTCATGCATTTAAAAATTATTTTTAAACGTGACTTTTTTTTTACAGTAAGCTGCCAAAAACAAATATCCAGAATGCTGGAAATTTGTTCACCCTCTTTGCAGTCCATTTTCTCAATTTTTAAGTGTTAGATTTAGGACAAATTTTCGTGTATTATCTAGTGCATCTTTAGGTGAGTTTTCATGGTTACTTTCGGACATTTGATCATTTTTTTTCAGACCATTTTCTCACCCTCTTTCACGTTAAACATTAAGATATTTTGAGTAGTTTTTAGGGAGATCTTTAGGTGCATTTTCAAGGTTACTTTCAATCAAGAATTTTCATTCAATTCAGCAACTTTGAACTCATATGAACATCACATTTCTAACATATTCATACACGTAAAATACAATAATTTAACATGTAAAATTCCACACTTCAAGCCGTGGCTAATTCACAGTACACACATGCACCCACAAGTTCACATATCACACATTTTCAGAAATACTTCTTTCATTTCAACATAATTCCGAATACACATTCAAACACATAAACACAACCAGCCCTAAAATCATCTACCAGAAGTCATACCAACGCATACTTGAATCTTTCAAAGGATCTAATGACAGGGGCATGCGACAGGGACAACCTTAGTTTTTTTATTGTGAATAGTCTGAACCTTAGGGGTCTCTTGGGAAAGGGACCAAGAGAGAAGAAAACCCATACCTGAAGTCATTCTAATTTTTCTTACGTTCTTCCAGAATCCCCCCACTAAGCCAACGTCCCACCACCAAAATCACAAGCACAATCCGTAGAGAACTTGGTTTTTGCTTTTTGTTTTGAAGCTTGTTTTGCTTTTTGAGTTTGAGCGTTCAAGTTCTTGATGAACTGTAAATTTTCTTTTTGTTCTGTTCTTTTTGTTTTACAAAAAGTTGAGCGTGTAAATAAGGTGAGAGTAGAGAGAGACGTGAGAATGAGTTAGCTTAGGATTAGGAGATTAGGTGGAGACTTAGTCAAACTAGGACTCCTCATATTGTCTTAATTTTATTATTAAAAATCTGATTTTCCTTTACTTAAATTAGAAAATTAGAAATTAATTAATTCAACTAATTCACTAAACACCAATTAATTCATTTAATTCGTTGCTTCCACCGAGGTTCGAACCCGAGTTAAGCTTAATTTTGCATAAGGGTCATATTCTGTCAACCCCTACCTGAATTGCCCCTTAATCATATTAATTAATTAATTAATTAATACTTAGGGTAATTACAATACTACCCTTAGCATGGAAAATACCATTTTACCCCTAGACCCTCCAAACCTAAGATTTCCCCTTTTAAGTCCGGTAAGACTCATCCGGGTGAATCTCTTCAATTTGGATGCCCTACATGGTTAGTTCTCACCTTGCCTAGCTCAACTAACTCACCAAGTTGGTTGGCTTGGCTAGTGCATAGGTTCTGAGGTCTGGTTCTACGCGCAACAAGCCGTGTGAACCCGGTCTAATCCATGCATTCTAAGTACGTTTAAGCATTACTTAGAATAGTTATTTTCGGGTTGTTACAAGAGATCTCTCCACAACACAACCTTCAAGATAAAGCTGTGTAGACACTCAACAACAATGGAAAATTGAGTTGTTCCTCTGCCTGGGAAGAAATCAGAGAAAAGAGAATAAAAAATCAGTTCAACTCTCTTTTATAGCACAAAAACATACCTTTTAAACCTTCATTTTTACTTTGGAGAACCTTAAGGGGTAAACTCCCTACTAATGACAGATTGACTAACTTTGGCATTGAGACAACCCATTGTTTTTGTTGTTATAACAGGGATAGGAATGGACAACATAGGACATACCTTCAATTCTGGACAGTTTACAACCAAGGTGTGGGGAAGCTTTGCACAATCTGCAGGAATCCAGCCAGATCACACCTCACAGCAGCAGCTGATCAGACAATGGTGGAAAGTCAAACATAAGAATGTAGATCACAAGCTCCTTCTGCAAGCCACTCCTATCTTCATTGTGGAAAAATAGGTGTTCCAGCAAATATGGGGGCAAAACAACCAACATTAGCTGGGCTAAATACTCAGTTTACAAAGACAACTATAACCTACTGACCACTGCTTTCCTCCAAATCAAGTGGCCGACCAAATGGACAGCATTACTTCAAACATGTGAAAGATGTGTTCATGACACTAAAGTAAATAAGGTAACCTGGATAAGGCCCCCAGAATAGTGGATGAAGATTAACACAGATGGCAGTGCAATCAACAACCCAGGCAGGATTGGACCTAGAGGAATTCTGAGGGATAGACTGTTGATGGCATTCACAACTCCACAGGGAGAAGGCACCAACAATAAAGTAGAAATTGAAGCAGCATTTTTTGGTTTAACATGGGCATTAGAACTTGGAAACAGGAACATAATCTTGGAGCTGGACTCTTAATTGGTGGTTCATTGGATCCTACAGAAAGCAACTCTTCAATGGTCTATGATTACTCAATTGGGAAGATTACAAAAGCTCATCACACAGACCCAAAACTTTAAATGCATACATGTGTTTAGAGAGGCTAATTGGGTGGCTGATGCACTTTCAAAGTGCAGCCACAAGACTACTACTCATCAGATTTATTTCAACAATCAACAACTATCCAAAGAAGCAAAGGCTTACTATCAACTTGATCTCCTGGAAATGCCTTATTTTAGAAGGAAAAAGACCAAGAAGATTAAGGAACCCCCATGAGCTAATTGGTACCTTTTCAACTTAGCTATAAGTGATTATTATAGCTGCTTTGAATCGGTAGAATAGGTTTATTTTTTAAAATGTAAAGGGAGAGTCGCCCTTTTTATGCTTCTAGATACTATGTATAGAGAGGAGTCCTCTCTTCTAGGTACATAGTATTTTGGAATCACCTTTTTTGTAAGGGGAGGAGTTGACTTCCTTTTTAGAAATTTGACTCTGAACCAACATAGGATTGGTACGTTAGGTTTATGTCCCTCTCCTTGTAGTTTGTTTCTTTTATCAATGTTCAGGCATGGGGGTGTTTCTCAGCCCTTACCCCTCCAAGGTTAATTAAAAAAAAAAACTAAACCCTAACCCTAACCCTAACCCTAAACCCTAAGTCCAAAAAAAAGTCCAAAAAAAAACCTTTAGTCCAAAATACGAAAACCCAATTACATTAAACACTATACCATAGATTTTAAATCACAAATCCTAAACCACAAACCCTAAAACATTAAAAAACCAAAACCTACCCCTAACATTAACCCTAACCCTAACCCTACCAAAAACCATATACCCCAAGCCCAAAATACAAAAACACAAACATTAAACACTAAACTATTGATATTAAACCTCAAATCCTAATCCCAAAACCCAAAAACCTAAAAAAAAAAAAAAACCTAACGATAACTCTAACCTTAAACCATAAATCCAAAAACCTAAGCCCAAAATACCAAAACTCAAAACCCAAAGCCCAAAATACCAAAACCATAGATTTTAAACCTCAAATGTTAAACCCTACACTATAAAACCTACGCCCTAACCCTAATCCTAACCCTAAACCCAACCCTAAACCCTAAACACTAAACACTAAGTCCAAAAAAAACCCTAAGTCCAAAATACGAAAGCTCAAACATTAAACACTAAACCAGAGTTTTTAAACCTTAAATCCTTAACCACAAACCCTAAAACTAAAAAAAACTTAAACCCTAACCCAAACCCTAACTCAAACCCTAACCTTAATGTTAAACCTAACCCTAAACCAAAATCATTATACCGAAACACTAAACCAAAAATACAAAAACCCAAACATTAAACACTTAACCACAGATTTTAAACCAAAAATCCTAAACCCCAAAACCTAAAACCTAAAAAATAACCTAAATCCTAACCCTAACCCTAACATTAACCCTAACCCTAACCCTACCATAAACCCTAAACCCCAAGCCCAAAATACCAAAACCCAAACATTAAACACTAAACCATTGATATTAAACCTCAAATTCTAAACCATAAACACAAAAAACTAAAACTAAAAAAAAATTAACCCTAACCCTAAACCATAAACCCGAAACCCTAAGCCCAAAATACCAAACTCAAACATTAAATATTAAGCCATAGATTTTAAACCTCAAATGCAAAACCCTAAACCATAGAACCTAAAAAAAAACTAACCGTAATTCTAATCCTAACCCTAACCCTAACCCTAAACACTAAATCCTAAACCCTAAGTTCCAAAAAAAAAATTAGTCCAAAATATGAAAAACCAAACTTAAACATTAAACCATAGATTTAAAACCTCATATTCTAAACCAGAAACCCTAAAACAAAAAAAAAGTAAACCCTAACCCTAACCCTAAATCATACCTAACCCTAACTCTAAACTATTAACTCAAAACCCCAAGTCCAAAAGACAACACCCAAACATTAAACACTAAATCATAGATTTTAAATATCAAATCCTAAACCACAAACTCTAAAACCTAAAAGAAACCTAAACCATAACCCTAACGTTAACCCTAACATTAAACCCTAAACCCAAAAACCTAAAAAAAAAAAAAAAAAAACTAATCCTTATAGTGTCACTAATCTTAACCCTAGTCCTAACCATAAACCATAAACCCAAATTCCTAAGACGAAAATACCAAAACCCATACATTAAATACTTAATGATAGATTTTAAACCTTAAATGCTAAGCCTTTAAACATAAAACCTAAAAAAAACCTAACCCTAATTCTAATCCTAACCCTAACCCTAACCCTAACCTAAACCCTAACCCTAAAAGATTAACCCAAAACCACAAGCCCAAAATACAAAAACCCAAACATTAAACACTAAACCATAGATTTTAAACCAAATATCCTAAACACCAAAACCTAAATCATAAAATTAACTCTAAAGCCAAACCCTAACTTTATCCCTAACACGAACCAAAACCCTAACCCTATCCTTAACTCTAACCCTAAACCCTAACCAAAGCCCTAGATGCATAAACTCTAACATTAAACACTAAACCATAGATATTACAACTCAAATCCTTAACCCCAAACTCTAAAACCTAAAAAACAACCTAAAACCCTAACCTAACCCTAACATAAAGCCTAAACCCCAAACAAAAAATACAAAAACCCAAAAATTAAACACAAAACCATTTATAATAAACCTTAAATCCTAAACCCTAAACCCAAAAACCTAAAAAAAATAAACCTTAACTCTAAACCTAACCCTAACCTTAACCCTAACCCTAAACCTAAACCATGAACCCAAAACCCTAAGACCAAAATGCCAAAACCCAAAGATTAAATACGAAACCATAGATTTTAAACCTAAAATTCTAAACCTTGAACCATAAAACCTAAAAAAAACTAAACCCTAACCCTAACCCTAAACCCTATGGGGGGAAAATCCAAAAAAAACGTATGTCCAAACTTTGAAAACCCAAACATTAAAGATTAAACCATAGCTTTTAAACCTCAAATCCTAAATCACAAACCCTAAAACCAAAAAAAATGTAAACCCTAACCGTAACCTTAACCCAAACCCTGACCCTAAACCATTAACCCGAAACCCCAAGCCCAAAATACCAAAACCCAAAAATAAACACTAAACCATAGATTTTAAACCAAAAATCCTAAATCCCAAAACATAAAACATAAAAAAAAACTAAACCCTAACCCTAACCCTATCTCTAACACGAACCCTAACCCTAACCCTATTCTTAAACCTAACCCTAAACCCTAAACCGTAAACACAAAGCCCAAAATACCAAAAGCCTAACTGTAAATACTATACCATAGATATTACTACTCAAACCCTTAACCCCACACCCTAAAACCTAAAAAACAACCTAAACCCTAACCCTAACCTTAACATTAACCCAATTCCTATCCATACCATGAACCCAAAACCCCAAGCCCAAAATACCAAAACCAAAACATTAAACACTAAACCATTGATATAAACCTCAAATACTAAACCCTAAACCTAAAAATCTAAAAAAAAAAAATAACCCTAACCCTAACCCTAACCCTAACCTTAACCCTAACCCTAAACCATAAACCCATAATCCTAAGCCCAAAATACCAAAACCCAAACATTAAATACTAACCCAAAGATTTTAAACCTCAAATGCTAAACATTGAACCATAAAACCTAAAAATAACCTACACCCAAACCCTAATCCTAACCCTAACCCTAACCCTAAACCCCAAACCCTAAGTCCAAAAAAAACCCAAAGTCCTAAATACGAAAACCAAAATATTAATCACTAAACCATAGATTTTAAACCTCAAATCCTAAACCACAAACCCTAAAACCTAAAAAACATAAACCATAACCCTAACCCTTACCTAATTTCTAACCATAACCTTAACCCTAACCTTAACCTAAACCATTAACTTGAAACACCAATCCCAAAATACCAAAACCCAACCATTAAACACTAAATCATTGATCTTAAACAAAAAATGCTAAACCCAAAAACCTAAAATCTGAAAAACCCTTAAACCCTAACCCTAACCCTATCTTTAACACTAACCCTAAGCTCTAAACCCTAAACCCAAATCCCAAAAGCCCAAAACCCTAAAATTATACAGTAAACCGTGATATTACAACTCTAATCCTTAACCCCAAACCCTAAAACCTAAAAAACAACCTAAACCCTAACCCTAATCCTAACTCTACCATAAACCCTAAATTCCAAGCCCTAAATTCCAAAACCCAAATATTAAACACTAAACATTTGATATTAAACCTCAAATACTAAACCCTACACCCAAAAACCTAAAAAAAAAACAAAAACCCAAACCTTAACCCTTTACCCTAACCCTAAACAATAAACCCAAAACCGTAAGCCAAAAATATCAAAATCCAAACATTAAAAACAAAAAACATTGATTTTAAACCTCAACTGCTAAACCTGAACCATAAAACCTACACCCTAACCCTAATCTTACAAAATTAGAGTAACAAATTTTGAGGAGGCTTATAGTAAAAGAAAAAGAAAAAAAGTTTTAAAAAAACACTAAGTCCAAAATACCAAAACCCAAACATTAAATACTAAATCATTGATATTGAACCTCTAATCCTAAATCCTAAACCCAAAAACCTAAAAAAACCTAAACCCTAACCCTAACCCTATCCCTAACCTTAACCCTGACCCTAACCCTAAACCCTAAAACCAAAACCCTAAGCCCAAAATACCAAAACCCATACATTAAATACAAAATCATAGATTTTAAACCTCAAATGCTAAACCCTGAATCATAAAACCTAAAAAAAAACTAACCCTGATTCTAATCATAACCCTAACCCTAACCTTAAATCCTAAACCCTAAACCGTAAGTCCAAAAAAACCCTTAGTCCAAAATACGAAAACCAAAACATTAAACACTAAACCATATATTTTAAACCTCAAATCCTAAACTAGAAACCCTAAAACCTAAGAAAAACCTAAACCCTAACCCTAACCCTAATCCATACCTAACCCTAACCCTAATCTATTAACTCGAAACCCCAAGTCCAAATTACAAACCCAAAATGTTAAACACTAAATCGTAGATTTTAAACCTCAAATCGTAAAGCACAAACCCTAAAACCTAAAAGAAACCTAAGCCGTAACCCTAACCCTAACCCTAACCCTAACCTTAACCCAAACCCTAACCCTATACCATTAACCTGAAACCCCAAGACCAAACATTAAACACTAAACCATAGATTTTAAACAAAAAATCCTGAACCCCAAAACCTAAAACCTAGAAAAAACCCTAAACCCTAACCCTAACACTATCCCTAACACAAACCTTAACCCTAACCCTATCCTTAACCCTAACCCTAAACCCTAAACCTTAAACCCAAAGCCCAAAATACCAAAACCTTAACATTAAACACTAAACCATAAATATTACAACTCAAATCCTTAACCCCAAACCCTAAAACCTAAAAAATAACCTAAACTCTAACCTAACCCTAACATTAACCCTAACCCTAACCCTACCATAAACCCTAAATACCAAGCCCAAAATACAAAAACCAAAACATTAAACACTAAATCATTGATATTAAACCTCAAATCCTAAACCCCAAACCTAAAAACCTAAAAAAAACTCTAACCCTAACCCTAAACCTATTCCTAACCTTAACCCTAACCCTAACCATAAACCATAAACCAAAAACCCTAAGCCCAAAATACCAAAACTCATACATTACATACTAAATCATAGATTTAAACCTCAAATACTAAACTCTGAACCATAAAACCTAAACAAAAACCCAACCCTAATACTAATCCTATCCCTAACCCTAACCCTAACCCTATACCCTAAACCCAAAACCCTAAGTCCAAAAAAAAGTCCAAAAAAAACCCTTAGTCCAAAATACGAAAACCCAAACATTAAACACTAAACCATATATTTTAAACCTCCTATCCTAAACATGAAACCCTAAAACCTAAAAAAAAACTAAACCCAAACCTAACCCTAGCTCATGCCCTAACCCTAACCCTAAACTATTAACTTGAAACCCCAAGCCCAAAATACCAAAACCAAAATATTAAAAAAAATACCATAGATTTTAAACCAAAAATTTGAAACCTCAAAACCTAAAACTTAGAAAAAAATTTAAACCCTAACCCTAACCCTATCCCAAAAACGAACCCTAACTCCATCCTTAACCCTAACCATAAACCCTAAACCCTAAACCCTAAATTTAAAGACTAATATACCAAAAACTTAACATTAAACACTAAACTATAGATATTACAACTCAAATCCTTAACGCCAAACCCTAAAACCTAAAAACCAACCCTAACCGTAACCCTAATATAAACCCTAAACCCCAAGTCCAAAATACCAAAACCTATATATTTAACACTAAACCATTGATTTAAACCTCAAATCATATACCCTAAACCCAAAAGCCTAAAAAAAAAAAAACTAACCCTAACTCTAGAGAAGCGCTCCAGACACTGTTCACAACGGCTAGTAGAGACACAAACTCGTGCACCGCCAAAATGGCGCGTGAGCCGCCAATGGAGGTCTGATGATCCCCGGACCAAAGTCAAACTGATCGCCTTAACAATGGCAAAAAAACCCAGTCTAGTATGCACCTGAATTCATCTCACAGCTGCTCGAAATCGTAAGTTACTGACTCGATGAACATTGCCTTTTTTCAGAGAGGACCTGGATCGAGAACGAGTAATAATTTTCCATAGAATGGCTGCTTTGAATCAAGGAAAAATTATAGAGGATATGGATACTACTAATCTTGAGCTACAACATACTAAAAAAGCAATTGATTCCACCTTCCATTTGACAGCAATCGAGAGGCAATTTTTGAGAGAATTGCGAATGAACCTCCAGGACTGCGCACTCAAATTCGACAAACTTTGAGCCACACTCGTAATGAATTAACTACTAGGGTTTACTCCCCTGATGATGAGGTTCATATCACAGAAATTTCAAGTGAAATGGATGGTGGAATCGCCGGTGGGGAGAATTTCGGTGAACTTAAAACTCAGAGCACCAGAATCTATGGGAATTCGACGACTAAAACTAATTCGCAATCTATAGATATGCATTTATCAGATTTCTCCAACAATCTTAAGGGAGGAAAAAACTCTAACACTCATTCACTTCCCTCTACGGAATCTACGATCAAAATGCATAAGGGAGGGCAAGAAAGTGAAGGAAATAAATCCATATCTAGTCGAAATGCAGGTCAAAACATCAAATTGGATGTATCTCACCCAGCTAGAGCAGTAACAATCCAAGATAGAAACAGGGCACAACATGGAAAACTCAACTGACCAACAGGATACCTACAAGACAACATGAGAATGCATACAACAACCTCATTGGATGATGCACAATCGTCTAATTATTCCTTTGGCATTACATGTAGTTCTTCTTACTTAACTCCTAACTTTATTCCTGGTAATTCGCAGGCCATACCAAATCAGGAAGACATAAGTGAGGAATATGGGCAAATACAACCTCAAAGAAAGGAGCAACCAAGACAAAGTCAACAGCTTCTAGTCAAGGAGTTGCAGCAAGGAAGAAATATTCACAAGGATGCTGAAAAAGGCAAGGAAATACAAACAACGCACAAGCAATTTCCAGAACAGGCTCAAAGAAATAAAGGAAATCACAAAGAACAGCCTAAGGATAGCAGCAAATAGGGACGAACAAATTATTCTTACCAAGACAATAGACCAAGATGGAATATCAAAACAACTTTCCAAAGTTCTCCAACAACTATACTGGTATGATCCTAACTCCCAAATGTATATAACTAATAACCAGGGTAACAATGCAGCTCAGGGCAATGCTAGACCTCTTAAAAACTAACAATAGGGAGAAAATAAATATAATGCTAAACATGACAAGATTCCTGAACCAGCCCCTTATACTGTTGTTCAATCTTTTGCTGCTCGTTTGAGATATAATCAGTCAAAGAATGAAATTCTTATTCTGTTGAACAATCCTATACACAACTAGACAGGGATATCCAACAGTGCTTCTAGATAAAGAGGATTACTATGTGAAGTTGGATTAAAGTCGTAAGTATACTCTTGTGGGCAAATTAACAAATAATATGCCTAAGATGGAATTGGTAAAGAAGAGCTTCACCCTTCAAACTCAACTTACTGGGTGTGTGAAGATCACTCATTTTAATTCTAGGCATGTGTATATAGATCTAGACAATGAATTCGATTATCCAATTATTTGGACTAAGCTAAGCATGACTATTGAAGGGAAACTGATGTGAATTCAGGCCTGGACCCGTGATTTTACTCCTGAAGAAGAAACTCCCATAGTTCCTATTTGGGTTGTTGTTCTAGGCTTACCATGGCATTGCTACAATAAAGTTCTGTTGAAGACTATTTTGGAGTTAGTTGGGAAGGTGTTATTTTTTGATTCACCCTCTTTCCAAAGGACTAGAGGTAGTACACTTAGGGTGAAAGTGCAAGTCGACCTCACTAAGGAAAGACCAGTGCATGTATGGTTGGGTTTTAAGAATTCCGATCCCAACAAAGGGAGATAGATTAAAGTACAATATGATGGTATCCCAGATTATTGCAGTATTGTAAACAACATGGTCATATGGACTATGATTGTACTATCAAAAGAAGAGGTGAAGATGTTAACAGAAGGAAGGAAATTGAAGCTGAAAAAAATAACAAGTAAAAAGGTGACCAAGAGAAAGTGAATAGCAGAACCTCACATACTCAGGATAAAGATAAAACACCAGTGAATGTATTCCCCTCATCTAAACAACATATTTCTCAACAAGGTGAAGAAAGAACAGTAGAAAGTTTAAGGCAAAATCAAAGGAGGAATCACAATACTGAAAAACAACATGAGGCACGAAATCAGGCACGGAGACATTATGAGCAAGAATTACCTGAAAGGAAGGAACATTAGCAGACCCAAAGGAGAAAACAAACAAAAAATTTGGAGCAATCTAACCCCAAAACAACATGGAGAGCACGTTCACCACAACATAAGGAAGTCAATGACAACATGCAGCAGGCAATAGGCACAACATGTATACTTTCTTCAATCCCTACTCATAATATTTACAATGATTTAGATCTGCAGGAACAAATGATCCAAAATAGGAGATGGACACCTCAAAAAACAAAAGTGCAAACACTAGACCACAAAAAAATCATGAGACAAATAATGCGTCACCATCAAATACTCAAAACAAAAATATGCAGCAACCAAAAGAAAAACAGTTCACACCTTCTATTAAGAACAAGATCACAAGTATTGACTTATCTCTCCCCACACCTTAACAGCCCCCTCTAGATTCTGTTGAAAATGTTATGACTTCTGTGTTTGCCATTAAAATTAATGGAGGTATGGATGGGGGTGTAAGGAGAAGCCCATTAATTTGCAAGAAGGGGTAACCAAAGGGGGAAGGGGATTCAAGAAATTGAACACACTGACCATAGGACTGACCTTAGAACCCCACCTAGCACGAACTTAAGACCCAACAATCATGATTCTCAGAAAAATTACAGTCAAAGGCAAGATAATTATACTGGTCAATTAATGGAAAAAACAAGGATGCCGGAAACTGGTCGTAGTAGTTATGCAAATAATGATAATGTTCAGCACCATCAGGTTAAAATTAATACAGAGAGACAACAACAACAGGGTGATAAAAATTCTTCTGAGCAAAAAAACAACAGATCACAGGGCAGACCTAGCAACAAAAAAGAGAAGTTATCAAAAGAATGAAGCGAAGAGAGGCGAGTATTAAAGGTGACACTAATCAAGCTCAAGTGGAGAATAGGTCTCAAAAATAGTACCTGGAGAAGTCAGACTATGATGTGATAAACTCTGAAGATGAATTTGATGAGGATACTCAATATCTCAATGAAAGAGATGATGAAGAGGATGGGGATGAAACTAGTGCGCACTTGATCAAGGCATTTGGTTCTACATTCCAAAGTGAGTTCCAAACTGAAATTCAAGAAGTTGCAAATCAACAAGGTTTATCTCCAAGGGGTAGAAAAGAAGTCAGGCAAAACCTCAACACAGTCACAACAAGTACATCTACTAATGTTAGCAGACCCAACACCAGGTCCAGTAGTAACGGTTATTAATGATCAATACAATATGTTGGAATGCTAGGAGCACAAACACCCAAGGTTCTATGGAAAGACATCAAAATCTAAGGAAAATGCATAATCTTTCTATGATTGCTATTCTTGAACCATTTGCGGACAACTCCAAACTCAACAAATACAACCTTCTATTATCTATGGATAATGCTCTCTGTAATCGTAATGGAAAAATATTGCTCTTCTGGACCAATGATATGGAGTGTGATATTTGGAAGTACATGATCAACATATTACTTGTTGGGCCAAACATGTGGAAGACAAAAAAAAATTTATTATTTCTTGTATTTATGCTAAGTGCAAGAAACATCTAAGAAGACCTCTTTGGGACATACTTTTTCATTTATCCAATATGGACAGCCCATGGTGCACGATTGGAGATTTTAATGTTATTACATCAAAAGAAGAAAAACATGGAGGCATGACCTATAACATGAACAAAAGCCTAGAATTTATTGATATCATTGAGGCTTGTGGCCTTATGGATATTGGTTACAGTGGTCCACACTACACTTGGTGTAATAAGAGATCCACATAAGCAAGGGTGTGGAAAAGATTGGATCGATACGTGGTTAATGATAAATGGATGGAATGTATGCCACAAACTACCATTTCTCATCTTCCTGCCATAGGCTCGGATCACTATCCATTATTCATGGAAATGTAAGTGAGAATAGACCAAAATTCAAATACTTTAAGTTCTTCCATTGTTGGACCAAAAATTATAAATTCATGGATATTGTTCAAAGTTCATGGCAAGAGGAAGTATTTGGTGACCCAATGAGGAAAATTCATCATAAAATGAAAAATTTGGCTTCTACTTTGAGTACTTTGTCTAAGAAGGAATATGGCAATATCTTCTCCATGGTTCCAGACTTTGAAGGACAAGTAAAAAAATGCGGAGGAGAATGTCATTCAGAACAATTCAGAAGAAAATAGAGCCAAAATTCACCTTATTAATGTTCAATACATCAAGTACATGAAATTGGAAGCATCCATTCTTAAGCAAAAAACTCAGCTTCATTGGTTCAAAGAGGGGGATACCAATTCCAAATATTTTCACTCTATTATGAGGGGAAGGTGGAGGAAATTGTTTATCCACCAGATTTGTACTGATGACGATATTTGGGTACAAGGAGATGAGAACATTACCAAAGAAGCTTGTGCTTATTTCCAAAAACATTTTCACAGGTCATACAGATAGAATCAATGAAGAGATTCTTAACTGTATTCCTAGGATGGTTATAGATAAGCATAACCAATCTCTTCAGCAAATGCGTAGTATGGAGGAATTAACTCATGTTGTTTTCTCTATGAATCCTAACTCATCTCCCGGTCCGCATGGGTTTGGAGGGAAATTCTACCAATCATGTTGGGATTTTATAATGGAAGATGTGTTGAGGGCTGTGCAACATTTCTTCTATGGAAATATTATGCCTCAATTCTTTTCACATGCTTGTCTTGTCCTTCTCCCAAAGGTTGAACATCCTAACAAATTTTCATAGTTCAGGCTCATCAGCTTGAGCAATTTCTCCAACAAAATTATTTCCAAGATTCTTTGCTGAAGATAAGCAGCTATTCTGCCTCAGATTATTGCTCAGAATCAGTCGGTATTTGTTAAGGGAAGAAGTATATCGGAAAACATTATGTTACCCCAAGAGATCACTCATAGTATCAAACAACCCAATGAAGGTGACAATGTGGTAATCAAACTCGATATGGCCAAGGCATACGATAGAGTGTCATGGTCGTATACTTGTTTAGTTTTGCGAAGAATGGTTTTTGGTGAGATTTTTATTGACCTAGTATGGAGGATAATGAGCAAAAATTGGTATTCTGTTATAATAAATGGATCCAGACATGGTTTTTTCCACTCCACCAAAGGTCTTAAACAAGGTGATCTGTTATCTCCGTCCTTATTTATTTTAGGTGCGGTGGTGCTTTCTCGAATGCTCAACATGATCCATCATCACCAGAGGTACAAAAATTTTCAAATGGAAATTAGAGGTCCCCAAATCAACCATCTTAGATTTGCGGATGACATCATTATTTTTTTTCCACCACCATAGATACTCTTCATATGATTATGAAAACTCTTGCAACTTATGAGTCTGTTTCTGACCAACTCATAAACAAAGATAAGAGTCATTTCATGGTCCCAGTGAATTCACCTAGAGTGGTCATTACTTTAATGGGAGAAATCACTGGTTTTACTCAGAAAAATAGTCCCATACCTATCTTGGGTACCCCCTTTACATTGGTGGTCAAAGAATTATTTGATACTCAGATTTAGTGCCAAAGGTCACTAAGAAAATTACAGGATGACATTCAAGAATCCTTAGTTTTGGTGGGAAAGCTACTATGATCAAGCATGTGCTTCAATCTATCCCTATCCACTCTATGTCAACTACCTCTCCTCCTAAAACTACAATCTGCTACATCAAGAGAGCCATTGCTGACTTCTTTTGGTGTTGGGATAAGGAAAAAGAAAATATCATTGGGCATCTTGGGATACGTTGAGTCTTCCCCTTGAAGAGGGAGGTATTGGTATAAGGCGACTTGAAGATGTGTGCACTTCACTCCAACTTAAACAGTGGTGGATCTTCAAAATCAAGCAGACTTTATGGGGTCGATTTTTTAGGAAAAACTATTGTGAAAGGGCACATCCAGTAGCAAAAAAACTTGATACTGGGAAATCCTTGGTTTGGAATTTTATGATGAAAAATAAAGGTATTGCTGAATCTCAGATCAATTGGAGAATCAAATCATATAGAAACTCATTTTGGTGGGATGATTGGTTAGGAGATGGCCCTCTTTCTCCTCAATGCAATCATATCACTAGTCTTAATAAGACCATTGTTTCACACTTCTTAGTTAACGGAGGATGGAATGAAACTTTGATACGACAATGGGTGCCCCCTTATTGGTTCCAAAGGTGTTGAGCACTACCATCAACTTTCAAGAGCAAATACATAATGAGGTAATCTGGAAACTGGATGACAATGGGATGTTTTCTTGTTCTACTACCTGGGATAACATTAGACATAGTAGTAGTAACAACATCATCAGTAAAGGCATTTGGCATAAATACATTCTTTTTAATTTTCTTTTCTAGTGTGGAGGGCGTTACGAAGTAAACTCCCCACTAATGAAAAAATTATTAAATTTGGGATGGAACCTTCTCAGTGTTCTTGCTGTTACAGTCCAGGTGAGGATAATATAGAATATATTATTATTTTTGGTCACTTTGCTAACAATGTGTGGAGGTTCTTTTCTGCAGCTGCAGGGATCCACCATTATCAAACTACAATACATGCACTACTGCAGATATGGTGGAATCTGGAACCTAGGAAACATGATATATGCATTCACTATCCCACTGGGAATTGGTACCAACAACCAAGATGAAACTCAGGCAGATAATCATGGGCTAAACTGGTGTATCCAACATGGATATAAGAAATACACTTGGAAGTAGACTTAGAACTGGTTACTTACTGGCTCTCAAATTAGGCTAAACTCCCATGGAATCTGAAGCAATACACACTAGAACTTCACAATTTAGTGCAACAATTGGAACAAATCAAGATTACTCATGTGTACATAAAGGCAAATAACACAACTGATCGGCTCTCCAAATACAATCACAACACAGATATTATACAACACTTCTACATCAAGAACAAATTACCTATTCTTGCGAGAGGAAGCTTCATTCTAGAAAAACTTGGCATGACTAACTTCAGGAGAAAGAAACTGAAAAGGATTAAGAAGCCTCCCTGATTGTTACTGACTTTTATGGAATAGAATTTCTACACCACTTTTGGTTAGGAGCCTCTTCAACTAGACTATGCTATTTTGTATAGTCTTTTTGAACAGGATAGATTTTTATTCTTTTCTTACTTATGTAAAGGGAGAGTCTCCCTTATTTATGTTTCCTAGATACTTTGTATTGAGAGGAATCCTCTCTTCTAGGTGGTTAGTATTTTGGTTTCTCCTTTTTTTGTAAGGGGATGATTTGACTTTCCATTTAGGAAGGTCTATTCTGAAACACCTTAAGATCGGAGGTAAGGTTTATGCCCCTCTCCGTGTATTTATTGTTTTTATTAATGTTAAGGCCTGGGGGTGTTTCTTAGCCCCTTACCCCCACACACACAATGGTAGTTTAAATTTAAAAAAAAAATATTAAATACTAAACCATAAATTTTAAACCTCAAATGCTAAGAACTGAACCACAAAACCAAAAAAAAACCTACACCCTAACCCTTATCCTAACCCTACCCAAACCCTAAACCCTAGGTCCGAAAAAAAAGTCCAAAAAAATCCTAATTTCAAAATACAAAAACCCAAACATTAAGCACTAAATCATATATTTTAAACCTCAAATCCTAAACCACAAACCCTAAAACCAAAAAAAAAACTAACCCTAACTTAAACCCTATCCCTAACCTTAACCCTAACCCTAACCTTTAACCATTAACCCAAAACCGAAGCCTAAAATACCAAAACCCAAACATTAAATACCAAACCATAGCTTTTAAACAAAAAATCCTAAACCCCAAAACCAAAAAACCTAAAAAAAACTAACCATATCCTTAACACGAACCGTAACCCTAACCCTATCTTTAACTCTAACCCTAAACCCTAAACCCTAAACCCTAAACCCAATGCCCAAAATACCAAAACCCTAACATTAAACAATAAACCATAGATATTACAACAGAAATCCTAAACCCCTAACTCTAAAACCTAAAAACAACCTATACCATAACCCTATCCGTAACATTAACCCTAACGCTAACCCTACCATAAACCCTAAACCCCAAGCCTAAAATACATAAAACCAAACATTAAGCACTAAACCTTTGATAATTAACCTCAGATCCTAAACCCTAAACCCAAAAGCCTAAAAAAAAAACTAACTCTAACCCTTACCCTAACCTTATCCTTAACCCTAACCTTATCCCTAGCACTAACCCTAAACCATACACTCTAAAACCTAAACCCTAAACCCAAAGCCTAAAATACCAAAACCCTACCATTAAACACTAAACCATAAATATTACAACTCAAATCCTTAACCCCAAACCCTAAAACCTAAAAAACAATCTAAACTCTAACCCTAACCCTAACATTAACCCTAACTTTAGCCCTGGCATAAACACTTAACCCCAAGCCCAAAATACCAAAACCCAAACATTAAATACTAAAGTATTGATATTAAACCTCAAATCCTAAATTCTAAACCCAAAAACCTAAAAAATCTAAAACCCTAACCCTAACCCTTTTCCTAACCTTAACCCTAACTCTAACCATAAACCATAAACCTAAAACCCTAAGCCCAAAATACCAAAACCCATACATTAAATACTAAATAATAGATTTTAAACCTCAAATGATAAATCCTGAACCATAAAACCTAACCTTAATTTTAATCCTTACAATAACCCTAAACCCTAAACCCTAAGTCCAAAAAAAGTCCAAAAAATAAAAACCATTAGTCCAAAATACAAAAACCCAAACATTTAATACTAAATAATAGATTTTAAACCTCAAGTCCTAAACCAGAAACCTTACAACCTAAAAAAACCTAAACCCTAACCCTAACCCTAACCCTAACCCTAAACTATTAACTAAAAATCCCAAGCCCAAAATTCAAACCAAAATATTAAACACTAAACCATAGATTTTAAACAAAATATCCGTAATCCCAAACCTAAAACCTAGAAAAAACCCTAAACCCTAACCCTAACCCTATCCCTAACACGAAACATTAAATATTAGCTTAGAATGAACATTGAAGTCCTATATGGGTGGCTATCCCTGGTTTGCCTTGGCATTGCTACAATAAGGTGTTGCTGACCACTATCTTGGAGTCTATTGGAAAGGTGTTATTCCTTGATTCACCAACCTCCCAAAGGACTAGAGGCAGCACCACAAGAGTTAAAGTCCAGGTAGATCTGACCAAAGCTAGGCCTGCTCATGTCTGGCTGGGATTCAAGAAATCAGACCCATACAAAGGAAGATGGTTAAAGGTAGAATATGAGGGGATTCCAAACTACTGCTTGTACTGTAAACATCAAGGCCATATGGATGAAGATTGTACAATCAAGAGAAGGGATGAGGAGCTCAAGAAAAGGAAAGTACTGCAACTAAAACATAGAATCAGCAGAACAACAATCAAAGGGGTGAACTCAGAAAAGAAGACAACCAAACTAAACCAAGGAAGCAAATTATAGGCCATCAACAAGGAACAAATATCTCCAATCAAAAGGAATAGGATGAGCAAGCAGAAGTACAGGAAGAACAGTGGCAGACACAAAAAAAGAGACAACAAAAAAATCAGGAACAAGTCATCTCCAAAGCTATTTGGAGACCAGTCTCACCTCCAAGGCAAAAAAGCAAAGGCAACCACCAACAAGACAAGGAATAAGCAGGTATAGCTAACCTTTAAACTCAAAACATCTTTTCTAACCTTGAAATGCAGGAACAACAGGAGATAAATCAAACAGGGGAAGAGGATACTAGGAAAGCAGCAGATCAGGCTGGCCAAACAAATAATGAGACTGCTAAGGGTACAACTTCAAAGAACAACCTCAACACCTACAATGAACCAAGCATACAAGCTGATACAACCAACAAATATAAAAGCACAGGTATTGACTCAATGCTCCCATGTCCCAAGTCCCCCAACTATATTAATGTTGATGATGGTTTTGCTGAAGAAGTTATTGGAGGTATGGATGGGGGGTGTCAGGAGAAAGACTCTAACCTGCAGGATGGGGTTATCAAAGTGGGGTGTTTGCCTCATGTTTTGCATGAGGGGTTGGTTGACCATAGGCCAAACCTTAGAGCCTCTGGCAATTCTAGGAACAGACATCAACAGGGGGAAAAACAACAGAGCAATCAACATGTTCAGAGCAGAGATAACAGGGAACAAGAGGATGAAAACAATATGGAAAAACAACCTGAAAAAGAGCAAAATAATGATAAAGGGAAACAGGTTGCTACTAGTACTCCAGAAAGCACTCCCAAGAGCAAAAACAAGCCTAGCAAACAGAAAAGGCATGCTGCTAAGAGGAGACAGAGTAAGCTACAAATCAATGAAAGAGATCATGATCAGGAACAAAGGGAGGATCCAGGTAATATGGTCAAGGATAATCAAGGGCTGGATATCCCCCTAATATAGACTCATCATAAGATCACCCCAACAGTTGAGCCACCTGATAAGAGACAACAAGGTTGCCAAGTCAATACAATACCACTTTTTGATGAATATGCAGTTGAAAATTCTGAGGATGAACTGTAAAGGAACAATCACTCTCTAGAGGATCAGGATGATGATGAGGAGAATAGTGAGGCTCCCTTTAATGCCTTTAGTCCTCATAATGATCAGACTCTTGAGGAGGAGACTCAACAGGTTACTCGGAGTCAAGGATTATCTCCAAGGGGGTTCCAACATGGCAAAGTTCACTTCAAGAACCAAGATGTCAATACTGTCACTGCTGGCATACCTAACACCAGGCTCTTTGCCTCTAGACATTCCCAATGATTAGTACAATCATATGGAATGTGAGAGGGATCAACACTCAAGGAGTGTTGGAGAGACTCAAAATGCTAAGGAAAATGCATCATTTATCTGTTATCACTATCGTGAAACCTTTCTCTAACAGTATTCATGTTCAAAGCTTTAAGACTCAGTTAAATATGGAAAATGCTACTAGTAATTATAATGGTAAAATTTGGGTTTTTTGGAGCAGTGATATTTACTGTAAGATTCTTAATGAAGATGAACAGCAAATCACTTGTGACATGAAACACAATGAATTACAATACCAATTTACTAGTACTTTTGTTTATGCTAAATGCAAAGAACACCTTAGGAGACCCCTGTGGGATAAAATGCTTCAACAAGCTACAGTGGCTGACAATCCTTGGTGCACTGTGGGTGATTTCAATGTCATTACTTCTGTGGAGGAAAAACTGGGAGGGGTACCATACAACATGAGGAAAAGCATGGATTTCATTGCTGTCATTGAAGCCTATGGCCTCTTGGACATTGGTTTTAGTGGCCATAAGTTCACTTGGTCTAATAAGAGGGGTATTAACCATAGAATCTGGAAAAGACTTGACCGGGCTATGGTAAATGATTCTTGGTTGGAAAAAATGACTCAAACTACTATAACTCATCTGCCATCAACAGGGTCAGACCACTGTCCTCTTCTCATGGAAATGATTTCCTTGGAGGCTAATCACATCAAATACTTCAGATTTCTCAATTGTTTGGTTGACAATCCTCAATTCATGGAAACTGTAAAAACCTGTTGGGACAAGGAAGTGACACGCAATGGTATGTGGAGATTTCACCAAAAAATGAAAATATTGTCAAACACACTTAGTGTTTGGTAAAAAATTGAGTTTGGTGATATTTTCCAAAAAGTGAGGATGTATGAGGAAAAAGTGCAAAAAGCTGAAGAAGATTACATCCTGGACCAAAGTGACTCTCACAGGAGTGCTCTTCATGAAATTAATGCCCAATATATCAAATTTCTCAAATTGGAGGACAATATCTTGAAACAAAAAACACAGATGCAATGGTTTAAGGAGGGTGACACCAACTCCAAATATTTCCACTCTGTCATAAGGGGAAGGAGAAGGAGAAGGAAGCTATTTATTCATAAAATTGCCAATGAAAATGGAGATTGGATACAAGGTGAGAACAACATTGTTCAGGCAGCTTTTGAGCATTTCAAGACTATCTTCATAGGAGAGGAAAAACTTATTAATGAACATACCTTGGAGTGCATTCCAAAAATGATTAGTCAAGAACACAATACTCACCTCACCAATAAACCTGATATGGATGAACTTAAGGAGGTGGTGTTCTCTATGAATGCTAATTCTGCAGCTGGTTCTGATGGTATGAATGGGTACTTCTTTCAGAAGTGATGGCACATTATAAAGAAGGATTTAATGGGAGTGGTTCAGGCTTTCTTCAGTGGTCAAATGATTCCTAAGTACTTCTTCCATTCCTGTATTGTGCTGCTCCCTAAAGTGAACAATCCAAACAAGCTAACTGAGTTTAGACCTATTAGTCTAAGTAACTTCACTAGTAAGATTATATCTAAACTAGTGAGTAACAGACTAAGTCCTATCCTCCCTTCTTTGATTTCTCCCAATCAATCAGGATTTGTGAAAGGGAGAAGTATTTCTGAAAATATCATGCTGGCTCAAGAAATTATCCACCAAATCAAGAAAACCAACATTGGAAGCAATGTCATCATTAAACTTGACATGGCAAAAGCTTATGACAGGGTCTCATGGGGCTACATTTGTTTGGTTCTAAGGAAAATGGGGTTTGATGAGGTGTTCATTGATATGGTGTGGAGAATCATGGCTAACAACTGCTCTCAATCATTATCAATGGTAAGAGGTATGGTTTCTTTCATTCAACTAGAGGTCTCAAGCAAGGTGACCCCCTTTCTCCTACACTTTTTATTTTAGGAGCTGAGGTTCTTTCAAGATCTCTCAAAAGGTTACACAATCATCCAGAATACCATGGTTTTTTCATGGAAATAAGGGGGCCCCAAGTAAACCACTTGAACTTTGCTGATGATATAATTTTGTTCACCTCTAGAAGAGGCCAAACTTTAAAGCTTTTAATGGCTACTTTAAGGGAGTATGAAGATACTTCTGGGCAACTCATCAATGGAGACAAAAGCCACTTTATGCTACACTCTAATGCTTTCAATAGCACTAGAGATAGATTAAAAGGCTGACAGGTTTCAAACAAAAACAGGGGCCTATTACTTACCTAGGCTGCCCCTTATTTGTTGGCAGGCCTAGGAACACCTATTTTTCTGATATTGTTAACAAGGTTGTCTGCAGGATTACAGGTTGGCAAACCAAACAATTAAACTATGGAGGCAAGGCTGTTCTCACAAAGCCTGTTCTACAGGCCCTTCCCATTCATCTACTATCTGAAGTAACACCCCCTGTAACAGTACTCAGACAAATACAAGGGCTTATAGCAAATTTTTTCTGGGGATGGAAGAGTGATAAAAAGAAGTATCATTGGGCTTCATGGAAAAAGCTAAGTTACCCTTATGATGAAGGGGGGGTGGGGATGAGAAACTTACAAGATATATGCAAATCATTTCAATTCAAGCATTGGTGGATATTCAGAACAAAACAAACACTTTGGGGAGATTTCTTGCAAGCAAAGTATTTCCAAAGATCAAACCCAGTGTGTAAGAAAGGAGACACTGGAGATTCATTAACTTGGAAACATATGTTAATGACCAGACAACAAGTTGAACCTCAGATTCATTGGAAACTACAAGCTGGAAACTGCTCATTTTGGTGGGATAATTCGCTTGGCACTGGACCCTTAGCTCAGGAGACCACCAATAGCAACAGGTTTAACAATGCTACTGTGGCTGGATTTTGGGAGGATGGGAAGTGGAGCTGGAGAAGACTGATTGAGCAGGCACCTGCCAGTCAAATCTCCAACATCCTGGCCACTGACATCTCTCCTCAACATCATATTCCTGACCAAGCTATATGGAAGCTCAATCATCATGGCAGATTTAGTTGTTCATCAGCATGGGAGGAAATCAGAAACAAAAGAGCCAAGAATCACCTCAATTCTCTTCTATGGAATAAAAGCATTCCCTTTAAATCTTCCTTTCTTTTATGGAGAACCCTAAGGGGTAAACTCCCTACTAATGATAGATTGACTAACTTTGGCATTGAGCCTTCACAATGTTTTTGTTGTGTTGATAGAGCAGGTCTGGACAACATAGAACACACATTCAATGCATGTCAATTTTCAGCCAAGGTTTGGAATATTTTTGCAGGAAGTGCAGGACTGCAGACTGACCACTCATCACTGCAGACTATGGTCAAGCAATGGTGGGCAATCAAGCCAAAGAATGCAGCCCACCAATTATTGCTACAAGCTACACCAATCTTCATTTGTTGGAACTTGTGGAAGAATAGGTGTGCATGCAAATATGGAGGTAAAAGAACTAACATCAGACAGGTAAAGTATTCAGTCTACAAAGACAATTTCTCTATGCTAAATAGTGCTTTTCCACATATTAATTGGCCTGCAAAGTGGAATGATTTAATCCAAATGAGTGAAAAGTGTTCTCATGGCATCAAAGTAAACATGGTGACATGGACCAAACCACCGGATTTATGGGTCAAGCTAAATACAGATGGAAGTGCTCTCAATAATCCGGGAAAATTAGGGGCTGGAGGTATTCTCAGAGACACAAATGGCAATTTGTTGATGGCCTTGTCCACTCCTCTTGGAGAAGGAACAAACAACAAGGCTGAAATGGAAGCTGCCATATTTGGTTTAACTTGGGCAATGGAGCTTGGATACAGGAACATTTTGCTAGACTTAGACTCTCAATAAGTTGTACACTGGATCCTACAGAACGCAACCCCACAATGGAGTATTATCACTCAACTTGGAAGGCTGCAACAACTCATCTCTCAAGCTCATAATTTCAAATGCACTCATACATTCAGAGAAGCAAATTGGGTAGCAGATGCATTGTCGAAACATAGTCACAACATAGCCACTCCCCATATATACTTCAACAGCCAACAATTACCTAAAGAAGCAAAGGCCTACTATCAACTTGACCTTTTGGAGATGCCAAGCTTTAGAAGAAAGAAGACAAAGAGAATTTTTGAACCTCCTTGAGTTAATTTTACCTATTCAACTTAGCTATAATTCAAAATTATAGCTACTTTAAATAGGCAGATATAGGTTTATTTTTTAATATGTAAAGGGAGAGTCTCCCTAAGTTATGTTTTCTAGATACTTTGTATTGAGAGGAGTCCTCTCCTTAGGTTGATCCCCCTGGGAAGTTGACTACTAACCATCTTAGGTTGGAGGTAAGGTCTATGCCCCCCTCCTTGTATTTTGTTTTGTTATTAATGTTAAGGCCTGGGCGTGTTGCTCAGCCCCTACCCCTCCAAGGGTAATTAAAAAAAAAATTCCCAAAATACCAACCCCATACATTAAATACTAAATCATAGATTTTAAACTTCAAATGCTAAAACATGAACCATAAACCCTAAAAAAAAACTACACCCTAACACTGATCCTAATCCTAACCCTAACCCTAAAACCTAAAACCTAAACCCTATTTCCAAAAAAAAGTCCAAAAAATACCCTAATTCCAAAATACGAAAACCCAAACATTAAGAACTAAATAATATATTTTCAACCTCAAATCCTAAATCACAAACATTAAAACCCAAAAAAAATCTAACCCTAATGCTAACTCAAACTCTAACCCTAATCTTAAACCTAACCCTAACCTTTATACATTAACCCGAAAACCAAGCACAAAATTCCAAAATAAAAAAAATTGAATATTTAACCATAGATTTTAACAAAAAATACTAAACCCCAAAACATAAAACCTATAAGAAACCCTAAACCATAACCCTAATCTTATCCTTAACACTAACCCTAACCCTAACACTAACCCTATCCTTAACCCTAGCCATAAATCCTAAACCCTAAACCCAAAGCCCAAAATACCAAAATCATAACATTAAACACTAAACCATAGATATAACAACACAAATCCTTAACCCCAAACCCTAAAACCTTAAAAAAAAACTAAACCCTAACCCTTACTCTAACATTAACCCTAACGCTAACCCTACCATAAACCCTAAACCCCAAGCCCAAAATTCCAAAACCCAAACATTAAACACTAAACCATTGATATTTAACCTCAAATCCTAAACCTTAAACCCAAAAACCTGTGAAAAACCAAAACCCTAACTCTAACTCTAACCCTAACCTTACCCCTAACACTAACCTTAGCCCTAACCCTAACCCAAAACCATAAACTCGAAACCCTAAGCCCAAAATACCAAAACAAAAAATGAAAACTAAACCATAGATTTAAAACCTCAAATGCTAAACCCTAAACAATAAAACCTAAAACAAAACCTACACCCTAACCCTAACCCTATCCCTAACACGAACCCTAACCCTAACCTTATCCTTAATCCTAACCCTAAACCCTAAACCCTACAGCCAAAGCCCAAAATACCAAAACCCTAACTTTAAGAACTAAACCATAGAGATTACAACTCAAATACTTAACCCAAAACCCTAAAACCTAAAAAACAACCTAAACTCTAACCCTAACCCTAACCCTAACCCTACCATAAACCCTAAATCAAAAGTCTAAAATACCAAAACCCAAACATTAAACACTAAACCATAGATTTTAAACAAAAAATTCTAAACCACAAAACCTAAAGCCTAAAAAAACCTAAACCCTAATCGTAACCCTATCCCTAACACGAACACTAACCCTAACCCTATTCTTAACCCTAATCCCTAAACCCTAAACACAAATCCAAAAATACAAAAACCCTAACATGAAACACTAAACCATAGATATTACAACTCAAATACTTAAACCCAAACCCCAAAACCTAAAAAACATCTTAAACCCTAAGCCTAACATTAACACTAACCCAAGACCTACCATAATCCCTTACCCCAAGACCAAAATATTAAAAACAAAACATTAAAAACTAAACCATTGATATTAAACTACAAATCCTAAACCGTAAACCCAAAAACCTAAGAAAAATGAAAACCATAACACTAACCGTAAACCAAATCCTAACCTTAACCCTAACCCTAACCCTAAATCATTAACCCGAAACCCCAACCCCAAAATACCAAAACCCAAATATCAAACACTAAACCTAAGATTTTAGACCAAAAATCCTAAACCCCAAAACCTAAAACCTAAAAAAACCTTAACCCAAACTCTATCCCTAATAGGAACCCTAACCCTAACCCTAAACCCTAAACCCTAAACCCTAAGCCAAAAATACCAAAACTAAAACATTAAACACTAAACAATAGATTTGAAACCAAAAATCCTAAACCTAAAAAAAACTAAACCCTAACCCTAACCCTAATATTAACCCTAAATCTAACCCTAACCCTACCATAAACCCTAAAATCCAAGCCTAAAAACAAAAACCCAAACATTAAACACTAAACCGTTGATATTAAACCAAATATTGTAAGCCCTAAACCCAAAAACTTTAAAAAACTTACCCTAACCCGAAACCTAAACCATAAACCTTAAACCCTAACCCCAAAATACCAAAACTCAAACATTAAATACTAAACCATGGATTTTAAACCTCAAATGCTAAACCCTGAATCATAGAACCTAAAAAAACCTACATCCTAACCCTAATCCTAACCCTAACCCTAACTTTATACCCTATACCCTAAACCCTAAACCCTAAGTCCAAAACATAGATTTTAAACACAAAAACATAGATTTTAAACCTCAAATACTAAACCACAAACCCTAAAACCTAAAAGAAACCTTAACCCTAACCCTAACACAAACCCTAACCCTAAACTATTAACCTAAAACCCCAAGACCAAATATTAAACACTAAACCATAGATTTTAAACCAAAAATCCTAAACCCCAAAACCTAAAACCTAGAAAAAACCCTAAACCCTCACCCTTACCCTATCCCTAACCCTAACCCTATCTTTAACCCTAACCCTAAACCCTAAACCCAAAGTCCAAAATATAAAAACCCTAACTTTAAACACTAAACCACAGATATTACAACTCAAATCCTTAACCTGAAACCCGTACACCTAAAAAACAACCTAAACTCTAACCCTAACCTAACCCTACCATAAACCCTAAACCCCAAGCCCAAAATACCAACACCCAAACATTAAACACTAAACAATTGATATTTAACCTCGAATCCTAAACCCTAAACCCAAAAACCTAAAAAAAACCAAAACCTTAACCCTAACCCTAACCCTAACCTTTACCCTAAGCCTAACCCTAAACCATTAACCGAAATCCCTAAGCCCAAAATACCAAAACACATACATTAAACACTAAAACATTGATTTTAAAACTCAAATCCTAACTTAGAAATCCTAAAACCTAAAAAAAAACCAAACCCTAAACCTAACCCAAACCCTAAACTATTAACTCGAAACCCGATGCTCAAAATACCAAAAACCAAAAATTAAACACCAAGCCATAGATTTTAAACCAAAAATCTGAAACCTCAAAACCTAAAACCAAAAAAAAACACTAAACCCTAATCCTAACCCTAACCCTAACACGAACCCTAACCCTATCATTAACCCTAACCCTAAACCCTAAACCCTAAACCCTAAACCCAAAGTAAAAAATACGAAAAGCCTAACATTAAACACTAAACTATATATATATTAGAACTAAAATCCTTAACCCCAAACCCTAAAACCTAAAACACAACCTAAACTCCAACCTAACCCTAACATTAACCCTAACCCTAACCCTACCTATAGCCTAAACCCCAAGCCCAAAATACCAAAACACTAACTTTAGACACTAAACAATAGATATTACACCTCAAATCATTAACCCCAAACCCTAAAATCTAAAAAAAAACTAAACCAGAATCATAACACTACCATAAACCCTAAATTACAAGCCCAAAATATCAAAACCCAAACATTAAACACTAAACCATTGATATTAAACCACAAATCATAATCCCTAAACCCAAAAACCTACAAAACGCTAAGCCCAACATACCAAAACCCAAACATTAAATACTAAACCATAGATTTTAAACCTCAAATGCTAAACCCTGAACAATAAAACCGTAAAAACCCCACACCCGAACCCTTATCCTAACCCTAACCCTAACCCTAACCCTAAACCCTAAATCCAAAAAAAAATAAAAAGTCCAAAAAAAACCTTTAATTCAAAATACGAAAACCAAAATATTAAACACTAAACCATAGATTTTAAACCTCAAATCCTAAACCACAAACCCTAAAACCTAAAAAAAAAACTAAACCCTAACCCTAACCCAAACTCAAACCCTAAGCCTAATCTTAACCCTAACCCTAAACAATTAACCCGAAACCCCAAGCCCAAAATACCAAAACCCAAACATTAAACAATAAACTATAGATTTTAAACCAAATCCTAAACCCCAAAATTGAAAACCTAAAACAAAAACTAAACCTTATCTCTAACACAAAAATTAACCCTAACCCCATGCTTAACCAAAACCCTATGCTTAACCCTAACCCTAAATCCTAAGACCAAAATACAAAATTCCTAACATTAAACACTAAATAATAGATATTCCAACTCAAATACTTAACCCCAAACCCTAAAACCTAAAAAACAACGTAAACCCTAACCCTAACCCTAACCTTAACCCTAACCCTAACCCTAACCCTACCATAAACCCTAAACTCCAAGCCCAAAATACCAAAACCCATATATTAAACACTGAACCATTTATATTAAACCTCAAACCCTAAACCCAAAAACCTTAAAAAAACCAAAACCAAAACCCTAACCCTAACCCTAACCTTAACGCTAAACCATAAACCCTAAGCCCATAATACCATTCCTAAATATTAAATACTAAACAATAGATTTTAAACCTCAAATGCTAAACCATGAACCATAAAACCTAAAAGAATCTACACCGTAGCCCTAACCCTAACCCTAAACCCTAAACCCTAAGTCCAAAAAAAATATTCAACAAGCCCAAAATACCAAGTCCCCTAAGTCAAAAAATTCTCTCTCTACCGCGCAGCCAAAAACGTCTCTCGCTAGTTCTCTCACAGTGGACAATCGGAGGTCACTTAGCATGGATTTAACGCTGACGGGGGAATAAAACCTTCCACCAGATAAGGAACAATTTCATACTAACATCATTTCACAAACAAAAGAAGTTTCCATAAATTCAATATTGCGGTATGAAGAAACAATTGCATTTTCTGTGAAGGAATTAGAATGGGCAAGAGGAGGCATTGAAATGGTGAATTCTTGTTCGATTATTAATAAATCTAGGCGGGATGTTAGTATTAGTGAGAAACAGGACGAAAAAGAGTTTGTAGGTCTAAAGATCGGAGATCGCAAATCGATAGATGATCGATCTATTTTACGAACGACGTTTGGTGGTGTAAATATGGAACCAAGTATTGGGGATAATTTTCCTTGTCAAGGCAATCAACATACTGAAAGTTTACAGCAAATGGGAGCCGGAATCACCCAGTTGCAAAAGTTTCTTAATGGTAAAGGAGGAAGTCTGATCAAAATTGAAGAGGAGGAATTTCAAGAAACAAATCAAGGAGTTGTAGGTGTTAAATCTAAGGTAGTATTTGGCAATCCTAATCTGTCACAAAGTACTTCTATTAACTTGCAGATTCAAGAAGCAAATTCACAAAAATGTCAAAAGAATTTAGTTTAAGATGCTGTGCAATCTATGTTACAAATTGGAACCAGTTCTTTGTCCAAAGATTCATCAAAAAGTACTTCAGGAACATGTCAAGATTCAGAGCTTAATCTTGATCAACAACTGAAGCAGCAAGTTCAAGGGACTGGTACAAACATACAAGGTCAGGAAATGATCCCAAAATGCGATAGCAATATAGCTATAAGTACTAATGATGAACGAGTACACACAGGTAAGATCGTTTCAACTACTATGGCTCCTAATGTTACTAATGTTGGTCTAGATGCTTGTGAGAGTTTTAATGTGTATGCTGCTTCTAAGCTTTTGATTGATAATGTTAATGTGAGTGTAGCTTCTATTCCTGCGGTTGTTGTTGACAAACTGAAAGATCAGGGGACTAAGGCACGAACATGCCAAGTACAAGGTCGGAATGGGGGTGGTAATCAACAGATGACAAGGACAACCTAAGGTAAGGTGGAGGTTAGGTGGCTCGGCTCCTATCCTATCGCCGGGTCTGCACATGGCCCAAATCTTATTGAATTACCTCAAATTTCAAACAATTTTACTAGACAAAATAATTAGAATAATCAGGGTACCAAGAATCTAGTTCATGTTAGAATGACCAATAATTAAAGTAGTCAACAATTTCAAAGAAAAGGACAAGATCAAGAACCTTCTCCGTATACTGTAATACAAACTTATGCAGCTAGACTTAGATGTAATTTGGCTAAAACTGTTGCTCCAATAATGTTTGAGACACCTAAGATTACTACGAAACAAGGTAGACCAGCTGTTATAGTTAGTAATAAAGATTTCTTGGTTAAATGGCATGATAGGTGTAAATATACTCTAATTGGTAAATTTAGTTATGCAATGCCTAAAGTTGAACTAATTAGACTAAGTTTTATCAACCAAACGCAGTTATCAGGTGGAGTTAAAATTGATCATGTCAATGCTAGACATGTCTACATTGATTTGGATAATGAATTAGACTTTGTAACAGTTTGGACTAAACAAATAATGGTTATTGAGGGCCAGTCTATGCGTATTCAAACTTGGACACATACTTTTACACCAACAGAGGAAACACCTATTGTTCCAGTTTGGATAGGGCTTCCAGAACTCCCATGGCATTGCAATTATAAGGATATACTTACTGCTATGCTATCTCCTATTGGTAAGGTTCTATACATAGAAAATGCTACTGTTAATAAAACAAGGGGAAGCATGGCAAGAATTATAATCCAACTTGATCTTACAAAAGAAAGAC
This sequence comes from Solanum sitiens, assembly GCA_016801875.1. Classification (NCBI taxonomy): domain Eukaryota; kingdom Viridiplantae; phylum Streptophyta; class Magnoliopsida; order Solanales; family Solanaceae; genus Solanum; species Solanum sitiens. Next base: position 224,112 of record JABWTJ010000651.1, on the reverse strand, counting down.
CTAAGCATGTGTGGCTTGGTTATGATGAAGAAGATTTGAACAAAGGTAAGTGGCAAAGTACTGAGTATGAAAATTTACCTGACTATTGTCCATATTGAAAACATCAAGGACAGATGCTCATGGACTGCACAATTAAAGTAAGAGATGAGGAATTCTATCAAAGGAATTAATTGGAAGAAGGGTAAAAAAGGAAAGTCAATACAGAACATAAAGAAAAGGGTACTTCTGGTCATAATGCAGGTGAAATACAGCAGGGTAAATAGTATGCAAATAACACACAACAAATGAGGCAGGTTACATAATTTGTTGATCAAAGTGATAAATGGCAGAAGCAAAAAAACAAGCAAAATACACAGTAGGAGCAAGTCCAACCCAAAACTATATGGAAAGCTAAATATCTGCAGCAGAATATTATGCAAGATGTACAACAACCAGTCAAAACAGGTATGCAAATTAATATTCTTACATCTAACAATTTTATTGAATTAGATAGGTAGGGACAGAATACAATCGCTCAAACAGAAATATACAATAAAGATTATGCAGTTATTCTTCTACAACAAAAAGACAATGCAGGCCATGCACAAAGTGAATTAGGTAAAATTCAAACTGTAGATGCGATACCAGGTATGATTTCACAATCCCATTTATCACATCACACACCTATTTTATGTGAGACTAATAGAAGTTGTGTAGATGTGGAAGGAAGTGAAAATATGGAAATAGAGGAGAACATACAATCTGATTTGCATGGGAAGGAAATACAATGAGCAGGGTTGATTGAGCAAGAAGGGGAGTGTAGCAGTTCAGCTCCAGTCCATCAATATGAAGATGATAAGATATCAACTCCAACATAGTCTCCTGCAATAACCAGATCAAGTCAGTAGCATGATAAGAAAAAACAAGAAGAAGATGAAGGCAATACACCTCAAGACAACAACAATAAATCAAAAAATAGGCTGAGTCAAAAAAGAAGAAAACCTCTAAAAAACGACAAGGGTTGGAACAGCAGGGACAACAAGAAAGAGGTGAAGAAGAGGACGAATATAGTCATATAGCTTCCGAGGAAAAATATGATGAAGATACTAGATCCTTGGATAGTAATGAAGATTAAGTGGAAGTTAAAACCACCTTTCACACTGAATATGAAGAAGATATTCAAGATGTTAGAGATAAACAAGGGCTGTTACCAAGAGGAAGGAGGAAAAGAAGACATAATACAAGTTTTGGGAATACTGGAAGGCCTCTTACTAGAGCTAGAAGTAGAGGTCTTTAATCTTATTGTTCTGTTAAAATTCAAGGTTTTCTTATGTTTACAGGTTATATAAGAATAAGGTCCTTTTAGAAATTTACTATATGGAATGACTATTTCTTGGATATGGTTATTTAGATAGGTTCTTTTATTTCTATAGACTTTTCTTGTAAAGGGGAGAGTCTCCCTTGTTTATGTAGTCTAGTAATCATTGTATTAAGGAGGAGTCCTCCATAGGTGCTTAGTCTCCTTTTTAATATAATATGATGTAATAGGGTTGAGTTGAATAACCTTAGTAGGTTGATCAAATCATAACCCACCTTAGGATCGGAGGTAAGGTCTATGCCCCTCTCTATGTACTTTTGATTATTATAAATGATAAGGCCTGGGGGTGTTGCTCAGCCCCTGACCCACCACAAGGGTCGTTCTTTAAAAAAAAGTCATAAAAACACCCTTAATTTCAAAATACGGAAAGTAAAACATTAAAAACTAAATCATGAATTTTAAACCTCAAATCCTAAACCACAAACCCTAAAACCTAAAAACTAACCTTACCCTAACACTAACCCTTAAACCATAAACCCGAAACCCCAAGCCCAAAATACCAAAACCCAAAAATTAAACACTAAACCATAGATTTAAAACCAAAAACCCTAAACCCAAAAACCAAAAACCTAAAAAGAAACCTTCAACCATAACCCTTCCCTAACACGAATCCAAACCCAAACCCTATCCCTAACCATAACCCTAAACACTAAACCATAAACCCAAAGCCCAAAATACCAAAACCCTAACATTGAACACTAAATCATAGATATTATAACTTAAATCCTTAACCCCAAACCAAAAAAACAACCTAAACCCTAACACTAACACTAACATTAACCCTAACCCTAACCCTAACCCTACAGTAAAACGTAAACCCCAAGCCCAAAATACCAAAATCCAATATCAAACACTAAACCATTGATATTTAACCTCAATTCCTAAACCCTACACCCAAAAACCTAAATAAAACAAAACCTTAACTCTAACCCTAACCTTAACCCATAACCATAAACTCAAAACCCTAACCCCAAAACACAAAAACCAAAACATTAAATACTAAACCATAGATTTTAAACCTCAAATGATAAACCCTGAACAAAAAAACCTAAAACAAAATGTACAACCTAACCCTAATAATAACCTTAACCCTAAACCTAAACCCTAAGTCCATAAAAACCCTAAGTCCAAAATACGAAAACCCAAACATTAAACACTAAATCATATATCTTAAACCTCAAATACAAAACCACAACTCCTAAAACCTAAAAAAAAACTAAACCCTAACCCTAACCTTAACCCTAAACCATTAACCCAAAACCCCAAGCCCAAAATACAAAAAGCCAAACATTAAACACTAAACCTTATATTTTAAACAAAAAATTCTAAACGCCAATACCTAAAATCTAAAAAAACCTAAATCCTAACCCTAACCCTATCTTAAACACGAACCCTAACCTTAACCCTATCATTAAACCTAATCCTAAACCATGAACTCTAAATTCAAAGCCCAAAATACCAAAACCCTAACATTAAACACTAAACCATAGATCTTATAACTCAAATCCTTAACCCCAAACCTAAAAAAACAATCTAAACCCTAACCCCAACTCTAACATTAACCCTAATCTAACCCTACCATAAACCCTAAACCCCAAGCCAAAAAACCAAAACCCAAAAATTAAACACTAAACCATTGATATTTAGCCTCAATTCCTAAACCCTAAACCCAAAAACCTAAAAAAAAAAAAAAACCCTAACCCTAGCCCTAACCCTAACCTTAACCCTAACACTAACCCTAAACCATAAATCCAAAACCCTAAGCCCAAAATACAAAAACCCAAACATTAAATATTAAACCATATATTTTAAACATCAATGCTAAACCCGAAACCATAAAACCTAAAAAAAAAACTACACCCTAACCTTAATCCTAACGCTAACCCTAACCCTAAACCCTAAGTAAAACAAAAAGCCCAAACAAAGAATCCCTAAGTAAAAAATACAAAAACCAAAATATTAAACACTAAATCATTGATTTTAAACCTCAAATCTTAAACCACAAACCCTAAAACCTAAAAAAAAACTAAACCCTTACCGTAACCCTTACCCAAACCCTAACCCTAACCCTAACCTTAACCCTAACCTTAACCCTAAACTATTAACCCAAAAACCAAACACTAAACACTAAACAATAGATTTTTAACCAAAAATCCTAAACCCCAAAATCAAAAACCTAAAAAAAAACTAAACCCTAACTCTAACCCTATCTCTAACACTAATCCTAACCCAACCCTATCATTAACCCTAATCCTTAACCCTGAACTGTAAATTCAAAGCCCAAAATACCAAAAACCTAACATTAAACACTAAGCCAAAGATATTACAACTCAAATCCTTAACCCCAAACCCTAAACCCTAAAAAACAATCTAAACCCTAACCCTAACCATAACTTTAACACTACACCTACCCTTACCCTAAACCCTAAACCCTAAGCCCAAAATACAAAAACCCAAAAATTAAACACTAAACCATTGATATTAAACCTCAAATCCTAAACCCAAAAACCTAAAAAAACCAAAATCCTAACCCTAACCCTAACCCTAACCCTAACCTTAACCCTAACCCTAACCATAAACCATAAACCCAAAACCCTAAGCCAAAAATACCAAAACCCAAACATTAAATACTAAACCATAGATTTTAAACCTCAAATGCTTAACCCTGAACCATAAAACCTAGAAAAGAACCTACACCCTAACCTTAATCCTAATGCTAACCCTAACCCTAAACCCTAAGTCCAAATAAAAGTCCCAAAAAGAATCCCTAAGTAAAAAATACAAAAACCAAAATATTAAACACTAAACCATTGATTTTAAACCTCAAATCCTAAACCACGAACCCTAAAACCTAAAAAAAACTAAACCCTAACCCTAACCCTTACCCAAACCCTTACCGTAACCTTAACACTAACCCTAACTCTAACCCTAAACCTTTAACCCAAAACCCCAATCCCACAATTCCAAAGCCCAAACATTAAACACTAAACGATAAATTTTTAACAAAAAATCCTAAACTGCAAAACTGAAAACCTAAAAAAAAACTAAACCCTAACTCTAACCCTATCCCTAACACGAACCTTAACCCTAACCCTATCCTAAACCCTAAACCTAAGCCCTAAACCCCAATCCCAAAATACAAAAACCCTAACATTAAACACTAAACCATAGGTATTACAACTTAAATCCTTAACCCCAAACCCTAAAACCTAAAAAAACCTAATCTCAAACCCTAACTCTAACATTAACCCTAACCCTAACCCTACCATAAACCCAAAACTCCAAGCCCAAAATGCCAAATTCAAAACATTAAACACTAAACCATTGATATTAAACCTCAAATCATAAACCCTAAACCTAAAAACCTAAAAAACACACAAAACCCTAACCCTAACCCTAACCCAAACCATAAACCATAAACCCAAAACCCTAAGCCCAAAATACAAGGCCTGGGGATGTTGCTCAGCCATTGACCCACCACAAGGGTTGTTCCAAAAAACAAATACCATTCCCAAACATTAAATACTAAACCATAGATTTTAAACCTCAAATCCAAAACCACAAAAACCTAAAACCTTAAAAAAAACGTAAACCCTAACCCTATTCTTAACCCTAACCCTAACCCTTAAATAATTAACCCGAAACCCCAAGCCCATAATACCAAAACCCAAACATTAAACAATAAACCATAAATTTTAAACAAACAATCCTAAACCCCAAAACCTAAAAAAAAAAACTAAACCCTAACCCTAACCTGTCACGACCCAAAATTGAGCCGCGAGTGGCACCCACACTTATCCTACTATGTGAGCGAACCAACCAATCTAAAACCCCAACATATTGAACAAAATACAAAGCGGAAGACTTAAAACTCATTATCCCCAAAATCTGGAAGTCATCATCACAAGAACATCTATCCTCAAGTTACTAATCTAAAAGTATCTAAAAAGCTAAAATAAATAAAAGGCTAGTCCATGCCGGAAGTTCAAGGCATCAAGACATTGAAGGGAAGATCCAGTCCAAGCTAGAAGCATTAGCTCACCCTGAAATCCGGTGTAGTGAAGACTAGCTAGAATTGCTGCTGAGTTGAAGACGACGGTACGTTTGCTGCATTCCCCAAATAACAAAGAAAGAAACAACAAGTAGGGGGTCAGTACAAAACACAAGTACTGAGTAGGTATCATCGGCCAACTCAAAATAGAAAACAGTATATATCAGTTCATATCATAAATCAACTACAATACTCAACATGTAGCAACAAGTACTATAATCATCAATAAGTACTACCAAGTTCATCCATGAGGACTCATGCCTCAATACCACACTCATTTGGGAAATTAGGTTCATTACATTGAGTATATAAACATCTCTCAAGATTCATTATCTTTCTTCCTCTTGTGTCGGTACGTGACACTCCGATCCCCTACTACTATGTGTCAGAACGTGACACTCCGATCCCCTAGTTCTACGTGTCGGTTCGTGACACCCGATCCCTTAATACTATGTGTTGGAACGTGACACTCCGATCCCCTAATTCTACGTGTCGGTTCGTGACACCCGATCCACTAATACTATGTGTCGGAACGTGACACTCCGATCCCCTAATTCTACGTGTCGGTTCGTGACACCCGATTCCTTAATACTATGTGTCGGAACGTGACACTCCGATCCCCTAATTCTACGTGTCGGTTCGTGACACCCGATCCACTAATACTATGTGTCGGAACGTGACACTCCGATCCCCTAATTCTACGTGTCGGTTC
>JABWTJ010000651.1:129075-217982 GCA_016801875.1 Solanum sitiens | reverse complement strand
AGCAATCTCTCAAGCTTCTTGGCTTCTTGGTTCCTCTTGGTTGTCTCTCTCTATAGATCGTTCCTCTCTTCTCCTTGTGCTCTCTATTTTTTCTTCTCCCAAACTCTCTCTCTTTTCCCCAATTTGGCATATAATTAGGTATGAAAGATGAGGAAACCACCCACTAAATAACTCAAGGTCATCTCCTTTACACCCCCAAGGATTTGAGTTTTTAACATTGACCCACTAAAATTTATAATTATAGCAAGAATAGTCCAAAACTCCCCTTTAAAACTTACCAAGAAATTTGACCCAGACTGGGATTACGCAACCTGTGATGGTCCGTCGTGCCTACGACGGTCCGTCCTGCACTTCCGTCACGACGGACAGAGAATTGCTCTCAGTACCCAATTCTCAAGAGTTGAAGTGTTCTGAAACGGAACCTCACAACGGTCCGTCATGTCTGTGATGGTCCGTCCTGCAGGTCCGTCACAGACTTCAGAGAATTGCTCTCAGTACCCAATTCTCAAGAGTTGAAGTGTTTTGAAACGGAACCTCACAACGGTCCGTTATGTCTGTGACGGTCCATCCTGCAGGTCCGTCACAGACTTCAGAGAGTCGATTTCAGCACTCAAATATAAGAATTCCAAGTGTTTGGAACGAGACACCCTCGACGGTCCGTCGTGCCCATGACGGTCCGTCGTTGGATACGTCGTCTCAGACAGTTTTCCAGAAATAAAATCTGCTGCTCAAAACGACTAAGCAGGTCGTTACATAACCCTATACCTAACTCGAACCCTAACCCTAACCGTATCCTCAACCCTAATCCTAAACCCAAATCCCGAAATAACAAAACCCTGACATTAACACTAAATCATAGATATTACAAGTCAAATCCTTAACCCAAAACCCTAAAACCTAAAAAACAACCTAAAACCTAACCCTAACCCTACTATTAACTCTAACCCTAGCCCTACCCTAAACCCTAAACCCCAAGCCCAAACTACCAATCCCTCATTTGGGTGTAGGTACCAACAACCAAGCTGAAATTCAGGCAGCTAGTCGCGGGTTAAATTGGTGCATTCAACATGGTTACAGGAAAGTTCACTTGGAAGTTGATTCCGAATTGGTCACTCACTGGCTATCCAATCAAGCCAAACCTCCCTGGAACTTACATCAGTACATACAGGAAATTCACAATTTAGTACATCAACTGGAACAATTCAAGATTACTCATGTTTATCGGGAGGCAAACAACACAACAGATCGACTATCCAAATATAGTCACAACACTGATATTATACAATACTTCTACATCAAAGATCAACTACCCATTCTTGCAAGAGGAAGCTTCATTCTAGAAAAGATTGGCATGGTTAACTTCAGGAGAAAGAAATTGAAAAGAATCAAGAAGCCACACTGATTATCTCTCTGTTATGGTATAACTTTTATATACCATTTTAGTTAGGAGCCTATTAACCTAGACTATGCTTTTCTGTAGAGTCTTTTGAATAGGATATATTTTATATTCTTGTCTTACTTTTGTAAGGGGAGAGTCTCCCTTATTTACGTTTCATAGATACTTTGTATTGAGAGGAGTCCTCTCTTCAAGGTGCTTAGTATTTTGGTTTCTCCTTTGTTTTGTAAGTGGATGAGTCGACTTTCCGTTTAGGAACGTTTACTTCTGAACCACCTTAGGTTAGGAGGTAAGGTTTATGCCCCCCTCCTTGTACTTTTTGTTGTTATTAATGTTAAGGCCTGGGGGTGTTGCTCAGCCCCTTACCCTTCAAGTGTAGTTAAAATTAAAAAAAAAACTACCAATCCCAAACATTAAACACTAATGGATTGTTTGGTTACTGGTTAGAGTTATGCAGGTATTAGCTATGCAGGTATTAGCTATGTAGATATTTGTTATACAAGGTTTAGTTATGTAGGTATTAGTTATGCAGGTTTTCGTTATGCAGGTATTAGCTATGTAGGGTTTAGTTATGTAGGTATTAGTTATGCAGGGTTTAGTTATGCAATTTTAGTTATGTTAGGTTTAGTTATGCGGGTATGAGCTATGTGGATATTAGTTATGTAGATATTATTTGGTTACGTAGAGATTACAATACATGAGTTCTTAACTATTGAATATTAAACTTGTTGTAAATTATTAATATATATTATTTACAAAATAAAAATACATGCTAATAAATGTGAAATATATTGACTAATATATAATGCTAATATTTGATTAGCATATGTACCGTTAAATAATATATAATTAATTTCTAATATTACAAAATTATTTATAATTACATAAATTAATCAATACGGTAAAGATAAAAAGAAATGAAAATAATCTGTATATAATAAGAAATAAAAACAACACATGTTGATAGGAAACAATATTGTTTCCAATTAAAAAAATAAAATAAATTAAAAGAAATAAAAATGGTCTAAATATATATTTTTTTAAAATCTATATATAGAAAAACAATAAAGTGTGCAATTAAAAACAATAAAATAAATTAACAGGGTAAATATGTAATTTATCACTTTAATACATATATAACTAATATTTACATAACTTATTCCACCTTCTACCCTGCATAACTTTATACATAGATTCCCTCATAAGTTATGTTGGTATTACATTATGTAGGACTACAAAAATGCAACCAAACATTGTATAAGTCACGTTGACTTTTCAACCTATTAAAAAACTTTTACCAAACATAGTAAAGCTAATGCAATATTTTATACATGAATAACATATCCTCTTATACCGTAACCAAACGGCTCCTAAACCATTGATATTTAACCTCAAATCCTAAACCCTAAACCCAAAAACCTTTAAAAAAAAAAAAACTAACCCTAAATTTAAACCTAACCCTAACCCTAAAACATAAACTTGAAATCTTAAGCCCAAAATACCAAAACTCAAACATTAAATACTAAGCAAACGAATTTGAATATCAAATGCTAAACCCTGAACCATAAAACTGAAAAAACCAACACCCTAACCACAATCCTAACCCTAACCCTAAACCCTAAACCCTAAACCCTAAGTCCAAAAAAGTCCAAAAAAAATACCCTAAGTCCAAATATGAAAACCCAAACATTAAACACTAAATCTTAGATTTTAAACATCAAATCCTAAACCACAAACCCTAAAACCTAAAAAAAACATAAACCCTAAGATTAACACTAACCCAAACCCTAACCCTAACCTCAACCCTAAACGTAACCCTATACCATTAACTCGAAACCCCTATCCAAAAATACCAAAACTCAAATATTAAACACTAAACCTAAAATTTTAAACCAAAAATACAAAACCCCAAAACCTAAAACCTAAAAAAACCAAAAAAAAAAAAACTAAATCCTAACTCTAACTCTAACTCTAACTATATCCCTAACCCTAACCCTAACCCTAACCATATCCTTAACCTTAACACTAATCCATAAACCTGAAACCCTAAGCCCAAAATACGAAAACGCTAAAATTAAACAGTAAACCATAGATATTACAACCCAAATCCTTAATCCCAAACCCTAAAACCTAAAAACAACCTAAACCCTAACCCTAACCCTTACATTAACCCTAACCCTACCATAAACCATAAGCCCCAAGTCCAATATACCAAAACTCAAACATTAAACACTAAACCATTAATATTAAACCTCAAATCCAAAACCAAAAACCCAAAAAGCTAAAACAAAACACAGAACACTAACCCTAACCCTAACCCAAACCCTAACCCTAACCCTAATCCTAAACCATTAACCCGAACCCCAAGCCCAAAATACCAAAACCCAAACATTACACAGTAAAACATATATTTTAAACCAAAAATTATAAACCCAAATACCTAAAACCTAAACAAAAAAACTAAATCCTAACCCTAACCCTATTTCTAACACGAACCCTAACCCTAACCATTATTAACCCTAATATTAAACCCTGAACTCTAAATTCAAAGCCCAAAATACTAAAACCCTAATATAAAATACTAAACCATAGATATTATAACTCAAATCCTTAGCCCCAAACTTAAAAAAACAACCTAAACCCTAACCCTAACACTAACATTAACCCTAACCCTAACCCTACCATAAACCCTAAACCCCAAGCCCAAAATACCAATACCCAAAAATTAAACACTAAAACATTGATATTTAACCTTAATTCCAAAACCCTAAACCTAAAAACCTAAAAAATAACTTACCCCTAACCCTAACCCTAACCCTAAACCATAAACCCAAAACCCTAAGCCCAAAATACAAAAACCCAAATGTTATATCCTAAACCATAGATTTTAAACCTGAAATGCTAAACCCTGAATCATAAAACATAAAAAAAAAAGCTACACCCTAACCTTAATCCTAACGCTAACCTTAACCCTAAAACCTAAGTCCAAATAAAAGTCCAAAAAAGAATCCCTAAGTAAAAAATACAAAAACCAAAATATTAAACACTAAACCATTGATTATAAACCTCAAATCCTAAACCACAAAGCCTAAAACCTAATAAAAAACTAAACCCTAACCCTAACCCTTACCCAAACCCTAACCAGAACCCTAACCTTAACCCTAAACCATTAATCCAAAACCCCAAGCCCACAATACCAAAACCCAAACATCAAACACTAAACCATAGATTTTTAACGAAAAAAACCAAAACTTAAAAAAAAACTAAACCCTAATTCTAACCGTATCTCTAACATGAACCCTAACCCTAACCCTGTCATTAACCCTAATCTTAAACCCTGAACTCTAAATGCAAATCCCAAAATACCAAAAACCTAACATTAAACACTAAACCATAGATATTACAACTCAAATCCTTAACCCCAAACCCTAAAACCTAAAAAACAACCTAAACCCTAACCCTAACCCTAACCCTAACATTAACACTAACCCTAACCCTACCATAAACCCTAAACACTAAACCCAAAATACCAAAACCAAAAAATTAAACACTAAACCATTGATATTAAACCTCAAATCCTAAACCCTAAACCCAAAAACCTAAAAAAAACCTTACCCTAACCCTAACCCTAACCTAAAGCCTAACCCTAACACAAAACCATAACCCCAAAACGCTAAGCCCAAAATACCAAAATCCAAACATTATATATTAAACCATAGATTTTAAATCTGAAATGTCTGACCTTGAACCATAAAAACTATATAAAAAAAAATAACCTTAATCCTAATGCTAACCCTAACCCTAAACCCTAAGTCCAAAAAAAAGTCCAAAAAAAGAATCCCTAAGTAAAAAATACAAAAACCAAAATATTAAAAACTAAACCATTGATTTTAAACCTCAAATCCTAAACCACAAACCCTAAAACCTAAAAAAAAACTAAACCCTAACCCTAAACCTTACCCAAACCCTAACCCTAACCTTAACCCTAACCTTAACTCTAACCCTAAACCTTTAACCCAAAACCCCAAGCCCACAATACCAAAACCCAAACATTAAACACTAAACCATAGATTTTTAACCTAAAATCCTCAACCCAAAACCCAAAACCTAAAAAACCTAAACCCTAACTCTAACCCTATCCCTAACACGATCCCTAACCCTAACCCTATCCTCAACCCTAAACATAAACCATAAACCCCAATCCCAAAATATCAAAACCCTAACATTAAGCACTAAACCATAGATATTACAACTTAAATCCTAAACCCCAAACACTAAAACTAAAAAAAAACTAAATCCGAACCCTAACTCTAAAATTAACCCTAACCCTAACCCTACCATAAACCCAAAACTCCAAGCCCAAAATTCCAAATACCAAATATTAAACACTAAACCATTTCTATTAAACCTCAAATCATAAACCCTAAACATAAAACCAAAAAAAACACAAAAACCTAACCCTAACCATAACCTAACCCTAAACCAAACCATAAATCATAAACTCGAAACCCTAAGCCCAAAATACAAGGGTTGGGGATTTCGCTCAGCTATTGACCCACCACAAGGGTTATTCCAAAAAAAGCCCAAAATACCATTCCCAAATATTAAATACTAAACCATCGATTTTAAATCTCAAATGCTAAGCCATGAACCATAAAACCTAAAAATAACCTACACCCTAAGCCTAACCCTAACCTAACAGTAAACCCTAAACCCTAAACCCTAAGTCTGAAAAAAAAAGACCAAAAAAACACTAATTCCAAAATACGAAAATTCGAATATTAAACACTACCCCATAGATTTTAAACCTAATATCCAAAACCACAAACCCTAAGACCTTAATAAAAAACTAAACCCTAACCCTAACCTTAATTCTAACCCTTAAACAATTAACCCGAAACCCCAAGCCCAAAATACCAAAAACCAAACATTAAACACTAAACCAAAAATTTTAAACAAAAAATCCTAAACCCCAAAACCTACAAAAACCCTAAACCCTAACCATAACCCTACACCTAACAGGAACCCTAACCCTAACCCTATCCTCAACCCTAACCCTAAACCCAAAGCCCAAAATAACAAAACCCTGACATTAACACTAAATCGTAGATATTACAAGTCAAATACTTAACCCCAAACCGTAAAACCTAAAAAACAACCTAAACCCTAACCCTAACCCTACTATTAATTCTAACCCTAACCCTACCCTAAACCCTAAACTACAAAACCCAAACATTAAACACTAAGAGGTTGTTTGGTTACTGTTTAGAGTTATGCAGGTATTAGCAATGCAGGTATTAGATATGCAGGTATTAGTTATACAAGGTTTAGTTATGTAGGTATTAGTTATGCAGGTTTTAGTTATGCAGGTATTAGCTATGTAGGGTTTAGTTATGTAGGTATTAGTTATGCAGGGTTTAGTTATGCGATTTTAGTTCTGTTGGGTTTAGTTATGCGGGTATTAGCTATGTGGATATTAGTTATGTAGATATTATTTGGTTACGTAGAGATTACAATACATGAGTTATTAACTATTGAATATTAAACTTGTTGTAAATTATTAATATATTTTATTTACAAAATAAAAATACATGCTAATAAAATGTGAAATATATTGACTAATATATAATGCTAATATTTGATTAGCATATGTACCGTTAAAAAATATACAATCAATTTCTAATATTAAAAAATTATTTGTATTTACATAAATTAATCAAAACGGTAAGTATAAGAAGAAATAAAAATAATCTTTATATAATAAGAAATAAAAACAACACATGTTGATAGGAAACAATATTGTTTCAAATTAAAAAAATAAAATAAATTAAAAGAAATAAAAATGGTCTAAATATATTTTTTTTAAAAACCTATATATAGAAAAACAATAAAGTTTCCAATTAAAAACAATAAACTAAATTAACAGGGTAAATATGTAATTTATTACTTTAATACATGTATAACTAATATCTGCATAACTTATTCCACCTTCTACCCAGCATAACTTTATACATAGATTCCCTCATAAGGTATGTTGGTATTAATTATGTAGGACTACAAAAATGCAACCAAACATTGTATAAGTCATGTTGACTTTTCAACCTAATAAAAAACTTTTACCAAACATAGTAAAACTAATGCAATATTTTATACATGAATAACATAACCTCTTATACAGTCACCAAACGGCTCCTAAACCATTGATATTTAACCTCAAATCCGAAACCCTAAACCCAAAAACCTTTTTAAAAAAACCAAAACCCTAAACCTAAACCTAACCCTAACTTTAATCCTAACCCTAACCCTAAACCATAAACTTAAAATCTTAAGCCCAAAATACCAAAACCAAAACATTAAATACTAAACCAACGATTTTAAACATCAAATGCTAAACCATGAACCATAAAACCTAAAAAAAACCAACACCCTAACCCTAACCCTAACCCTAAACGTAAACCCTAAACCCTAAACCCTAAGTCTGAAAAAAAAAGACCAAAAAAAAAACTAATTAATAAATACGAAAATTCAAATATTAAACACTAAACCATATATTTTATACCTCAAATCCAAAACCACAAACCCTAAATCCTCAAAAAAAAAAAAACTAAACCCTAACACTAACCCTAACCCTTACCCAATTAACCTGAAAGCCCTAGCCCAAAATACAAAAACCCAAACATTAAACACTAAACCATAAATTTAAACAAAAAATCCTAAACCCTAAAACCTAAAAAAAAACTAAACCATAAACCTAACCCTATACCTAACTCTAACCCTAACCTTAACCCTATCCTCAACCCTAACCCTAAACCCTAAACCCAAAGCCCAAAATAAAAAAAACCCTAATTATGCAGTAAATCATAGATATTACAAGTCAAATCCTTAACCCCAAACCCTAAAACCTAAAAAATAACCTAAACCCTAACCCTAACCCTACTATTAACTCTAACCCTAACCCTACCCTAAACCCTAAACCCCAAGCCCAAACTACCAAACCCAAACATTAAACACAAAACCATTGATATTTAACCTCAAATCCTAAACGCTAAACCCAAAAACCATAAAAAAACAAATTCCTAACCCTAACCCTAACCCTAACTTTAACCTTAACCCTAACCATAAACCATAAATTTGAAATCTTAAGCCCAAAATACAAAAACCCAAACATTAAATACTAAACCAACAATTTTAAAAATCAAATTCTAAACCCTGAACCATAAAACCGAAAAAACCTACACCCTAACAAGAATCCTAACCCTAACCCTAAACCCTAAACCCTAAACTCTAAGTTCAAAAAAAGTCCAAAAAAAACCCCAAGTCCAAAATACGAAAACCCAAACATTAAACACTAAACCATCGATTTTGAACATCAAATCCAAAACCACAAACCCTAAAACCTAAAAAAAACTAAACCCTAATGTTAACCCTAACCCCAACCCCAACCCTAACCTTAAACCTAAACCTAACCCATAAAAAATAACACGAAACCCCAAGCAAAAAATACCAAAATTCAAACAATAAACACTAAACCTTACATTTAAACCAAATATCCTAAACCCCAAAAGCTAAAACCTACAAAAAAAACTAAAAAAAAAAGAAAACTAAACCCTAACTCTAATTCTAACTCTATCCCTAACACGAACCCTAACCCTAACCCTATCCTTAAACTTAACCCTAAACCATAAAACCAGAACCCTAAGACCAAAATACGAAAACCCTAAAATTGAACAGTAAACCATGGATATTACAACTCAAATCCTAAACCCCAAACCCTAACACCTAAAAAACAACCTAAACCCTAATCCTAACCCTTACATTAACCCTAACCCTACCATAAACCATAAAGCCCAAGTCCAAAATACCAAAACTCAAACATTAAACACTAAACCATTATTATTAAACCTCAAATCCTAAACCCCCAACCTAAAAACCTAAAACAAAACACAGAACACTAACCCTAACCCTAACCCAAACCCTAAACCTAACCTTAACCCTAACCCTAATCCTAAATCATTAACCCGAAACCCGAAACCCAAAATACCAAAACCCAAACATTAAATACTAAACCATAGTTTTTAAACCTTAAATTCTAAGCCATGAACCATAAAACCTAGATAAACCTACACCCTAATCCTAATCCTAACCCTAAACCTAACCCTAAACTCTAAACCCTAAGTACAAAAAAATGTCCAAAAAGAACCCCCAATTCCAAAATATGAAAATTCAAATATTAAACACTAAACCATATACTTTTAAACCTCAAATCCTAAACCACAAGCCCTAAAACCTTAAAAAAAACAGAAACCTTAACCATTACCCTAACCGGAACCCTAACCCTAACCCGAAACCCAAGGCCAAAAATACCAAAACCCAAATATTAAACACTAAACCATAGATTTTAAACAAAAAATCCTAAACACCATATCCCTAACATGAACCCTAACCCTAACCCTATCCTTAACCCTAATCCTAAACCCTAAACCATAAACCCAAAGCCCAAAATATCAAAACCCTAACATTAAGCAATATAACGGAGATATTACAACTAAAATCCTTAACCCCAAACCCTAAAATCTAAAAAACAACCTAAACCCTAACCCATACCTTAACGTTAACCCTAACCCTAACCCTACCATAAACCCTAAACCCCAAGCCTAAAATACCAAAACCCAAACATAAACCTTCAAACCATTGATATTTAACCTCCAATCCTAAACCCTACATACAAAAACTGGGAAAAAAGAGCAAAACCCTAACTCCAACCCTAACCCTAACCCTAATCCTAAACCATAAACTCAAAACCCTAAGCCCAAAATACAAAAACCCAAATATAAATTACTAAACCATAGATCTTAAACCTCAAATTCTAAAGCCTGAACGATAAAACCTGAAACAAAACCTACACCTAACCTTGATACTAACCCTAACCCTAACCCTAAATCCTAAATCCTACACCCTAAGTTGAAAAAAAAAACCTAAGTTTAAAATATGAAAACCCAAACATGAAGCACTAAACCATAGATTTTAAACCTCAAATCCTAAACCACAAACCCTAAAACCTAAAAAAAAAACTAAACCCTAACCCTAACCCTAACCTTAACCCTAAACCATTAACCTGAAACCCCAAGCCCAAAATACCAAAACCCAAACATTAAACACTAAACCATATATTTTAAACCAAAAATTCTAAACCCCAATACCTAAACCCTACAAAAAACCTAAATTCTAACCCTAACCCTATCTCTAACAAGAACCCTAACCCTAACTCTATTATTAACCCTAATCCTAAACCCTGAACTCTAAATTCAAAGCCCAAAATACCAAAACCAAATTATTAAACACTAAGCCATCGATATTATAACTCAAATCCTTAACCCCAAACCTAGAAAAATAACCTAAAACCTAACCCTAACCCTACCATTAACCCTAAACACCAAGCCCAAAATATCAATACCCAAAAATTAAACACTAAACCATTGATATTTAACCTCAATTTCTAAACCCTAAACCCAAAAACCTAAAAAAAACCAAAACCCTAACCCTAACCCTAACCATAAACAATAAACCCAAAACCCTAAGCCCAAAATACCGAAACCCACACATTATATACTAAACCACAAATTTTAAAACTGAAATGCTAAACCCTGAACCATAAAACCTAAAAAAAAACTACACCCTAACCTTAATCCTAACCCTAACCCTAAACCCTAAGTCAAAAAAAAATCCAAAAAAACAATCCATAAGTAAAAAATACAAAAACCAAGATATTATACACTAAACCATTGATTTTAAACCTCAAATCCTAAACCACAAACCCTAAAACCTAAAAACAAAATTAAAACCTTACCCAAACCCTAACCCTAACCCTAATATTAACCCTAACCTAAACCCTAAACCATTAATCCGAAACCCCAATCCCACAATACCATAAACCCAAAACCCTAAGCCCAAAATACGGCTCCTCAAATCCGGAATTTTTCTCTCTACAATTTCTCTCTCTCCTCGCAAACTCTCTCACAACGGCTAATAACATTCTATCGCCCAGCGCCGCCACGGCGCGTGGGCCGCCGTTATCCGATAAATGGCCGCCGGACGGAAACCCAAAGGAGCGCCTTGGAGAAGGCTACACACCCAGACATAACATGCTCCAAGATCAATCTCTGAACGCCTCGAATTTGGAGGTCAAAGATGCGATGAAACCTACAAGTCTTGAAGGGGAGTTCGATGCAGATCGAGAAAATATTTCACAAGGAATTTCTAGGTGGAATCGAGAAGAACAGATCATGACAGTGAATTCGCCACACCAAGATCTATCACATATAAAAGAATTAGAGAATTCCACTGTCCCAATCACCCAGAATCGAGAAGCGGCTGCTACTGGAATCGCGATAGAATCGCCGGAGTCGAGTTCCCAAAGTCGATCGATTCCCGGTCAGATTCGAAAAGAATTGAACACTGGGGTTGGTTCCCCCAGTGATGAGCTTCATCATACTCAAAATTCAGGCGAAATGGTCAAGGGATTAGTCGGCGGGAGGATCTCCGGTAACGACAGAGCTCGAAATGTCGGAATTTATGGAACATCATCGCAAGAGAATGACTCTCAGAATAAAAATTCTCATATTGCGAATACTTCCAATCATTCTAACGAAGAAATCATCACGAACAACGATCCACTTCGTTCCAATGATCCCAAATCTGCTACACAACAGGAAAAACATGGAAGTGAAAGAGAACCTTTAATTGCAGCTCGCAATGATGAACAAGCCTTCAATGTGGATGTTCCCAAGCCGATTGAAGCAACAACATTGAGACAAAGAAAAGAAAATCACCTGGGAGAGAATTCAAATCAGCAGCAGGGCATCAGCAGGATTTGCACAACAGTTTCATCGCATGAAGCTCTAGCTTCGAATTTTTCTTTTGGCATAGCTTGTAACTCCTCATATCTAACTCCTAATTTTAATGCAGGTGATTCACAAAATGCATATAACAAAGGTAAGGAAGAAGGTAATGTACAGGCTCAAAGACATGAACAACCTGGTCAAAAACTTGATCACTCGAACAATGAGGATCAACAAAAAGAAAAGGGCCAAAGAAACACAGACAAACACAAACAAGTCTCATAGCAGGGGAAACAGAAGATGGAGAAGCAAAATGATCAACATCGGAGCAACTACAAGCAAGAGGGAAGCAATAAAGGGAATCAAATAAATCATGAAAATGTGGAGTATCACAACAATTTTCAAAAAATTTCCAGCAACTATTCGAGGTATGAACCTAATGCTCAACATGAAAAGACTAACAAACAAAGTAGCCAAAATTCTCCTATCAATGTTAAACAACCTAATAATCAGCAGCAAAATCAGCCTCCCAATAGCAATACCAAAAATGATATAAACTCTGAGCCTGCTCCTTACACTGTTATACAATCGTTTGCTGCCAGACTGAGGTATAATCAGTCAAAAAATGAAGTTCCAATTGAATTGAAGGATCCTATCCATACTTCTAGACAGGGTTTCCCTGCTGTACTTCTTGATGAAACTGATTACTATGTGAAATTAGCAGAAATTTGTAAGTACACTCTTGTAGGCAAGTTCACTAATACAATGCCTAGAATGGAGGTGATTAGGAAAAGTTTCATTCTTCAGACTCAACTTATGGAGGGCTGAAGATTACTCACTTCAATTCTAGGAATGCTTACATAGACCTTGACAATGAACTGGATTACCAGACTATTTGGACCAAACTGAAAATGAACATAGAGGGGCAAGTGATGAGAATTCAGGCTTGGACTCCAAATTTTACCCCTGAAGAGGAAACACCAATTGTTCCTATATGGGTGTCCGTACCAGGCATCTCTTGGCACTGTTACAACAAGGTATTACTATCAACTATTTTGGAATCCGTTGGCAAGGTACTATTCTTAGACACACCAACCTCACAAAGAACTAGAGGTAGCACCACTAGAGTGAAGGTCCAAGTTGATCTCACTAAGACAAGACCATCTTACATATGGTTGGGTTTCAAAAATTCAAATCCTAATAAAGGAAGATGGTTAAAAGTTGAGTATGAAAGAATACCTAGTTATTGTTTTTACTTCAAACATCAAGGTCACAAGGATGAAGAATGCACAATCAAGAGGAGGGATGAGGAGGTTAAAATAAAGAAAGAGTTAGAAGGGGAAAAAAACAGTAAGGATCAAGGAAACTATAGGAAAGGAGGAGCTGAAAGGGAAGAAGATCTAAGCAATACCAAAACTCAGATGACAGGCCAGCAGCAGAACTCTAAACATGATGAACAAAATCAGCTAGCAGAATTACAAGAGGAACAGTGGCAAACACAGAAGAAGAAACAGCAAAGAACCAAGGATCAAAATACCTCCAAAGCTGCTTGGAGACTTGCCTTGCTTCCACAACAAAAAACCAATGACAACCTTCAACAAAAAGAGGGAACTGCAGGTATACTTAAAATACCAATTCAAAATAATTTTACTAACCTTGAAATGCAGGAACAACAAAACAGACAACACACAAGTTAAGAGGAAAGCAGGCAAACACCTTACCAGAATAACCAACAAAAAAATGGGAATGCTACAGCACCTACTGACAGCAATGACCTCAACACTGCAGGTATAATTAAACTACCAATTCAAAATAATTTTACTAACCTTGAAATGCAGGAACAACAAGACAGACAACACACAAGTCAAGAGGAAGGCAGGCAAACACATTACCAGAATAACCAACCAAAAAATGGGAATGCTACAGCACCTACTGACAGCAATGACCTCAACACACATGATGAACAAAGTCAGCTAGCAGAATTACAAGAGGAACAGTGGCAAACACAGAAGAAGAAATAGCAAAGAACCCAGGATCAAAATACCTCCAAAGCTGCTTGGAGACCTGCCTTGCTTCCACAACAGAAAACCAATGACAGCCTTCAACAAAAACAGGGAACTGCAGGTATACTTCAACTACCAATTCAAAATAATTTTACTAACCTTGAAATGCAGGAACAACAAGACAGACAACACACAAGTCAAGAGGAAGGTAGGTAAACACCTTACCAGAATAACCAACAAAAAAATGGGAATGCTACAGCACCTACTGACAGCAATGACCTCAACACACATGAGGGACAAAACCAACAAACTACTATCAATAAGAAGCACAAGAGCACAGGTATTGACTTAATGCTCCCAAATCCCCCAGTATGATTATTTATGTTGCTGATCAGTCTGATGAAGTTATTGGAGGTTTGGATGGGGGGTATCAGGAGATAACCATTAACTTGCTGGATGGGGTTACCAAAGGGGGGAATCTGCCACATGTTATGCATGAGGGGTTGGAGGTTGACCTTAGTACTGACCATAGAGCCACAGATAAAACTAAGAACAGACAGCAAAATGGGGAACAACAACAAGCTCAACAACTGGTACAGAACAGGGGAATCAGCAATCAGACTCCCAAAAAAGATAAAGAAAATCAACAATCTAAAAAAAAGAATGATAAAAATCAAAGGCAACAAAGTGATACTCAAACCATGAACAACACGCCTAAGAGTAAGAATAAGCCTAGCAAACAAAAAAGAGATGCTGCAAAAAGAAGGCAAAACAGCCAGCAAGACAGGGACAGTGAACAGGGGCAGGAACAAAGGGAAGAACCATGTAAGAAAGCTGTTATGGTTGAGGATAATCAAGGGCTGGATACTCTTTCACTACAGACTCAGTATAGGAATCATCCAATATTAGATCCTACTGATAAGGAACTACAAAAGTGTAAGTTTAATACTGTTCCTATTGTGGATGAATATGATATGGATAATTCTGAAGAGGAACTGGATGGAGATAATCAATCTCTAGCAGATCCTGAGAATGATGATGAGACTGGTGAGGCCCTTACTAAGGCTATTAGTCCTCATAATGATCAGACCATAGAGAATGACATTCAACAGGTAACTGAAAGGCAGTGTTTATCTCCTAGGGGTTTTCAACATGGCAAACTCCAGTCCAAAAAGCAAGATGTCAATAATGTCACTGCTGGCAGACCCAACACTAGGCTCTTCTCCTCTAGATCTTCCCAATGATTAGTACAATCATATGGAATGTGAGAGGGATTAACACTCAGGGAGTGTTGGAGAGACTCAAGATGCTCAGAAAACTTCACCATTTATCTGTTATTACCATTTTGGAGCCATTCTCTGATAGTGTTCATGTACAAAGATTTAAAGTTCAATTAAACATGGAAAATGCCACTAGTAATTGTAATGGTAAGATTTGGGTTTTTTGGAACAGTGATATTGACTGTAATATCCTTGATGAAGATGAACAACAAATCACTTGTGATATGAAACACAATGAGTTACAATACCAATTTACTAGTACTTTTGTTTATGCAAAATGTAAGGATCACCTCAGGAGACCCCTTTGGGACAAGATGCTTCAACAGGCTTCACTGAATACCAAACCTTGGTGTGCAGTTGGTGACTATAATGTTATAACTGCTGTAGATGAAAAACTGGGAGGAATACCTTACAATATGAGAAAGAGCATGGATTTTATTGCTAATATTGAAGCATGTGGACTTCTGGACATTAGATTCAGTGGACACAAATTCACTTGGTCAAATAAGAGGGGTATCAATCACAGAATTTGGAAGAGACTTGATAGGGCTTTGGTTAATGATTCATGGTTAGAAAAGATGCCTCAAACCACCATAACTCACCTGTCATCCACTGGATCAGATCATTGCCCTCTTCTGATGGAAATGGTTCCCACAAACACTGATCACATCAAGTATTTCAAATTCCTCAATTGCTGGATTGATAACCCTCAATTCATGGGAATTGTGAAAACTTGTTGGGATAAGGAGGTGGAAGGGATAGGCATGTGGAAATTCCACCAGAAAATAAAAAGATTGTCAAACACTCTTAGTGCGTGGTCAAGAAATGAATTTGGTGATATTTTTCAAAAAGTAAGGATGTATGAGGAACAAGTGCACAAAGTTGAAGAGGAATACATACTTGACCAAAGTGATTCACACAGGAGTGCCCTCCATGAAATCAATGATCAATATATTAAATTCCTCAAGTTGGAGGATAATATTTTGAAACAGAAAACCCAACTTCAATGGTTTAAGGAAGGCGACACCAATTCCAAATATTTCCACTCTATTATAAGGGGAAGGAGAAGGAAATTATTTGTTCACAAAATTGTCACCGAAAATGGAGATTGGATTCAAGGCGATGACAACATTGCTCAAGCTGCTTGTGAACACTTCAAAAATATTTTCACAGGTGAGGATAAGCTTATCAATCAGAATACCTTGGATTGTATTCCAAGGATGGTGAGTCAAGATCAAAATATTGATCTTACCAATATCCCTACTATGGAGGAGCTAAAGGAAGTGGTGTTTTCTGTGAACTCTAACTCTGCAGCAGGTCCAGATGGTATGAATGGGTACTTCTTTCAACAGTGCTAGAACATTATCAAGCATGATCTAATGGGGGTCGTGCAGGCCTTTTTTAGTGGTCAAATGATTCCTAAATGCTTCTCCCATTCTTGTATTGTGCTGCTCCCTAAGGTAAACAATCCAAACAGGCTTACTGAGTTTAGGCCTATAAGTCTAAGTAACTTCACGAGCAAAATAATTTCCAAACTAGTGAGTAACAGACTTAGCCCTGTCCTTCCGTCCTTAATTTCTCCCAATCAGTAAGGATTTGTGAAAGGGAGAAGTATCTCTGAAAACATCATGCTAGCTCAGGAAATAATCCATCAAATTAAGAAACCCAACATTGGAAGTAATGTCATTATTAAATTAGACATGGCAAAAGCTTATGACAGGGTATCATGGTCATATATTTGCTTAGTTCTAAGGAAAATGGGGTTTGATGAGATGTTTATTGATATGGTGTGGAGAATCATGGCTAACAATTGGTACTCAATCGTTGTGAATGGTAAGAGATATGGTTTCTTTCACTCCACTAGGGGTCTCAAGCAAGGTGATCGTCTTTCTCCTGCCCTATTTATTTTAGGTGCTGAGGTACTTTCAAGATCTCTCAACAGGTTACATAATCACCCGGATTACAATGGTTTTTTCATGGAGAGGAGAGGACCTCAAGTGAACCATCTGAGCTTTGCTGATGATATAATCCTTTTCTCTTCTGGGAGAGGCAAAACCTTAAAGCTCCTAATGGCTACTTTAAAGGAGTATGAAAATACTTATGGGCAACTCATCAATGGAGATAAAAGCCATTTTATGATTCACTCTAATGCTTTCAATAGCACTAGGGATAGAATTAAAAGGCTGACAGGTTTCAAACAAAAGCAGGGTCCTATCACATACCTAGGATGCCCTTTATTTGTTGGCAAACCAACGAATGTCTATTTCTCTGATCTTCTTAACAAGGTTGTTTGCAGAATTACAGGTTGGCAAACCAAACAACTTAGTTATGAAGGCAGGGCTGTACTCTCCAAACATGTCCTTCAGGCCTTACCCATACATCTCCTATCTGCTGTCACCCCCCCTATTACTATCATCAGACAGACCCAAATGCTTATTGCAGATTTTTTCTGGGGATGGAAGAATAATAAAAAAAAATACCATTGGTCCTCATGGAAAAATCTGAGCTACCCTTATGATGAAGGGGGGGTGGGTATGAGGAATCTACAAGATGTATGCAAGTCTTTCCAATTCAAGCATTGGTGGATCTTCAGAACAAAACAAACCTTGTGGGGAGAATTCTTGAAAGCTAAATATTGTCAAAGATCAAACCCGGTAAGCAAGAAATGGGATAATGGAGACTCACTAACTTGGAAAAATATGTTAATGAATAGACAACAAGTTGAGCAACACATTCATTGGAAGCTTAAAACTGGAAATTGTTCATTTTGGTGGGACAATTAGCTTGACACAGGTCCTTTAGTTCAATACAATACCAACAGCAACAGATTCAACAATTGTACAGTTGCTACTTTTTGGGAAAATGGGGGATGGAATTGGAACAAACTGATTAAACATGCTCCAACCAGCCAACTATCAAGCATTATGGCCACAAAAATTCCTCACCAACAGCAACTGCCTGACCAAGCTGTTTGGAAACTCAATAATCATGGCAACTTTAGTTGTTCTTCGGCCTGGGAGGAAATCAGAGAAAAAAAGGATAAGAACCATTTAAATTCTCTCTTATGGCATAAGAACATTCCTTTTAAAGCTTCATTTCTATTATGGAGAACCCTTAGGGGCAAGCTCCCTACTAATGAAAGGCTATCTAACTTTGGCATAGAGCCATCACATTGTTTTTGTTGTTTTGGTAGAACAGGCATGGACAACATTGATCACACCTTCAACTCAGGACAATTTGCAGCCACAGTGTGGAATTTTTTTGCAGGAACTGCAGGGATACAGGCTGACCACTCCAATCTGCACGCAATGTGCAGACAGTGGTGGACAGTCAGGCCAAGAAATGCAGGCCACCAACTGCTGCTGCAAGCTACACCAATCTTTGTATGCTGGAATTTATGGAAGAACAGATGTGCATGCAAATATGGAGGCAAAGCAACCAACATCAACTGGGTGAAATATGCAGTCTATAAAGACACATTCAAGGTGATGCAAAACGTTTTCCCCCAAGTTAATTGGCCAGCAAATTGGACAAGGTTAATTCAAATGGCTGAAAAATGTATCCATGACATCAAAGTGTGCAAGGTAGCATGGATTAAACCTCCGGATCAATGGATTAAGATAAATACAGATGGAAGTGCACTCACTAACACCGGAAAACTTGGGGCTGGAGGTATTCTTAGAGATAAAGAAGGCAAGCTGGTGATGGCATTCTCAACACCACTTGGAGAAGGAACGAATAACAAAGCTGAAATTGAAGCGGCAATTTTCGGGTTGACTTGGGCACTTGAAATGGGATACAGGAATATATCACTTGAGCTAGATTCGGAACTGGTGGTACACTGGATTTCAAAGAAAGCAGCCCCACAGTGGAGTATCGCCACTCAACTTGAAAGGCTCCAACTACTTATCACCCAAACACACAACTTCAAATGCAATCATGTTTTCAGAGAAGGAAATTGGGTAGCAGATGCACTTTCAAAACACAGCCACAGCACAACAGCTCCTCAGGTATATTTCAACAGCAATCAACTCCCTAAAGAAGCAAAGGCCTACTATCAACTTGACTTAATGAATATGCCAAGCTTTAGAAGAAAGAAAACTAAGAGGATTTTTGAACCGCCTTGAGCTTATCTACCTATTCAACTTAGCTATATTCAAAGTCTAGCTAACTTGAATACGTTCTTTAGTCTATAGGCTTTCTTGTAAAGGGAGAGTCTCCCTAGTTTATGCTTCCTAGATACTTTGTAACGAGAGGAGTCCTCTCCTTAGGTTATTAGTATTTTGGTTCCATCATTTATTGTAAGGGGAGGAGTTGACATTCTTTTGGAAAGTTGACTCTAAACCATCGTAGGTTTGGAGGTTAGGTTTATGCCCCCCTCCCTGTAATTTACTTTTGTTATTAATGATAAGGCCTGGGGGTGTTGCTCAGCCCCTACCCCTCCAAGGGTTATTCAAAAAAAAGAAAAAAAAAATTCCCACAATACCCAAACCCAAACATTAAACACTAAACCATAGATTTTTAACAAAAAATCCTAAACCCCAAAATCAAAAACATAAAAAAATCCTAAACCCTAACTCTAACGCTATCTCTAACATGAACACTAACCCTAACCCAATCATTAACCCTAATCCTAAACCCTGAACTCTAAATTCAAAGCCCAAAATACCAAAAATCTAACATTAAACACTAAACTATAGATACTACAACTCAAATCCTTAACCCCAAACCCTAAAACCTAAAAAACAACCTAAACCCTAACCCTAACCATAACAATAACACTAACCCTAACCCTACCATAAACCCTAAACCCTAAGTCCAAAATACCAAAACCCAAAAATTAAACACTAAACCATTGATATTAAACCTCAAATCCTAAACCCTAAACCCCAAAACCTAAAAAAAAACAAAAAACCTAACCCTAACCCTAACCTTAACCCTAACCCTAACCCTAAACCATAAACCCAAAACCCTAAGTCCAAAACACGAAAATCCAAACATTAAATACTAAACCATATATTTTAACCCTCAAATGTCTGACCCTTAACCATAAAACCTAAAAAAGAACCTACACCCAAACCTTAATCTTAACCCTATGTAACAACCCGAAAATAACTATGCAAAGTAATGCTTAAACGTACCTAGAATGCATGGATTAGACCGGGTTCACACGACTTGTTGCGCGTAGAACCAGACCTCAGAACCTATGCACTAGCCATGCCAACCAACTTGGTGAGTTAGTTGATCTAGACAAGGTGAGAACGAACTATGTAAGGCACCCGAATTGAAGAGATTCACGCGGATGAGTTTTACCAGACTTAAAAGGGGTAATCTTAGGTTTGGAGTGTCTAGGGGTAAAATGGTCTTTTCCAAGCTAAGGGTAGTATTTTAATTAACCTAAATAAATAATTAATTAATTAATATGGTTAAGGGGCAATTCGGGTAGAGGTGGCAAAATTTGACCCTTTAAGCAAAATATAGCTCAACCCGGGTTCGAGCCTTTGTGGAAGCAATGATCTAATTGATTAAATTGTATTTAGTGAATTAATTAAATTAATTAATATTTAAATTTTCTGACTTAGGATAAAGGGAAAAAAAATCAGATTTTTAATTAATTAAGAGAAGTCCTAATTTGACTAAGTCTCCACCTAATCTCCTAATCCTAAGCTAACACTACCCACGTTTCTCTCTACTCCTCTCTCACTTTCACGCTCAACTTTCTGTAAAACAAAAGAACAGAACAAAAATATAACAAAGTTCATCCACATTCAAGAACTTGAACGCTCAAACTCAAAAGCAAAATAAGCTTCAAAACAAAAAGCAAAAACCAAGTTCTCGACGGATTGTGCTTGTGATTTTGGTGGTGAGACGTTGGCTAAGTGGGGATTTTGGCAGCACATAAGAACATGTTTGAACGACTTCAGGTATGGGTTTTCTTCATTCTTGGTCCCTTTCCCAAGAGACCCCTAAGGTTCAGACTATTCATAATCAAAAACTAAGGTTGTCCCCGTTGCATGCCCCTGTCATTAGATCGTTTGAAAGATTCAAGTATGTGTTGGAATGAATTATGGTAGACAATTTTAGGTCTAGTTGTGGCTACGTGTTTGAATGTGTATTCGGAATTATGTAGAAATGAAAGAAGTGTTTCCTAAAATGTGTGATATGTTAACTTATGGGTGCACGTGTATACTGTGATTTGGTCTCGGCTAGGAGCTTGAAATTTGGCATGTTAAATTGTTGTATTTTATGTCTATGAATATGTTAAAAACGTGATGTTCATATAAGTTCAAAGTTGCTGAATTAAATAATACTTCTTGATTGAAAGTAACCTTGAAAATGCACCTTAAGATCTCCCTAAAAACTACTCGAAATGTCTTAATGTTTAACGTAAAAGAGGGTGAGGAAATGGACTTCAAAAAGGTGATTAAATTCCCGAAAGTAACCATGAAAACTCACCTAAAGATGCACTAGATGCTACACGAAAATTTCTGCTAAATCTAAATCTTAAAAGTTGAGAAAATGGACTCCAAAGAGGGGTAACAAATTTCCAGCATTCTGGAAATTTGTTTGGCAGCTAACTGTAAAAAAAGTCACGTTTAAAAATAATTTTTAAATGCATGAGGTCAGTGAGGATTGAACCCAAGACCTCACCATATACATGTTATAAAAAATTAAATAATAAAATGTGGTAAGGGGGATTCGAAATGGGGTAAAGCTCAAGTGAAAAGTTAAGGGAAAATGAAAGAAAATGAAGTGAGGCGTGTGGGGTTCGAACCCACAACCTCTTGGACGGATGAAGGAGAGAGGAGAAAAATGAAATAAAGAAATAATAAAAATGAGGTATGTGGTATTCGAACCCACAACCTCTTGGACGAATGAGAAGGTAAGGAGAAAATGTAATTAAAATAAGGTGAGGCTGTAGGGGTTCGATCCAGTACCCTCTTAATCTAAACGAATGAAGCAAGTAAATAAAGGAAAAAGAAAAAAATGTGGGCGTGGGGGGTCAATCTTGGGTCCCCCAGGCCGAATTGTTTAAGGCAAAAATCCAAAAAAAAGAGAAAGAAAGTGTAGGTGTGGGGAATTGATCTCGGGTTCCCTAGCCAAGAATTTTATGACAAGGAAAAGTATAAAGAAAATTAACTAAGTGTTATACAAGGGATTTGAAATAGGGTTCCCTTTCCCAATTTCATATTGACACATAAGTCTTACGTGATTAAATAATTAACGAATGCTGCCTATAGGAATCAAATTGAGACCTTGGCATACTTACAAGATGCATAAGTCTTGTACCACATAATCTTGGGCAATATGAATCAGTTAAATGAACTATGAATGAAGCCTCTTGTCTTGTGTGTGTGGACTCATAAGTCCAGCATACGTTTATAAAGAAAGTGAACCTAAGATGTTATGTGATGAATCATGAGACCCCAGAAGTGAAACACTCTAAAAGGCCAAGTGCATTGGCATATGATGAAATGAACATTCACGTAAAAAGGGGTGAGTAATTATGAAGGGCAAATGTGCTAAGACTAATGAATGTGGTGACAACATGATAAGAGGCTAATGTGAAACATGAGAGCAATCTCAAATGAGCCTAAGTAAATGTTACCAAAATGTACTCACCTATGAGAGTGTAAAGTTAATGAAGAGACCAATCTCTATGAACACTCTAATGAAAGTATTAAAGTTAATGCATACTTAATACTAATGATGACATGAGAAATCATCTAATGAAAAATGATGTACTAATGCTTGAAGCCAGCTTCAATGATGTATGAGATGAATGTAATGAAACTTTATACTGAGCAGCGATAGGCTAGCTATGACTGGTGATTCCTTCTTTCGGGAAGGCAGAGGTTTGTGTAATTCTCATGAGATGAGATTGTCCGTCCAGACGGGTAAGTGTCTACTTATATCTCCTAGTCTTTGAACATATACAGACAACATAGGGATCTAACAGGGTTCAATCCCCTATATACGCTAGCATGTTTTTGGTTTTACTTTAGCCGGTGATTCCACCTCTTTTCGGTGTGGGGTAGACACAGGATTTCATGGATATCACATGATCTATGTCGGTTAAAGTTAATGTTCCCAAAGAAAGAATGAGGCCAGCCTCATGTTATGCCCAAAATGAAATGAACGATACCAAAGATGTTTGGGTAGGATAATAAGAGGTGAACTAGACTTATGGAATGACACTAGGTCATTCTTAGTCATTGCACAGTGAACCCAATGAGAGTCTTAAACTACATCGTAGGTATAGCTGGTGTTTACACTAGCCTATGAATTAAAAGAAATGAAGTACGTATGAATGAATGAAGAAGACTCTGTGTTTGCTAAAGAAGGCTCCCTAGTTGAGGTCCCATATGTTGAGCCCTCATTTTGGGAAGTCCTAATGTTAAGTCCATGATTCCATGGTGTCATGGCATATGAACGAATGAAATGAAATATGATATGTGCTATATGCAATATGTTATGTGCTATATGCAATATGTTATGTGCTGTGTGCAATATGATACGTATGATGATGCATGTTACTCTCATGGCATGACTTTCCTAATCCGATTTTGGCAAGTCCAATGACTTGACTTTTCATAACTCATATCGTTAGGAGAGAGCTATTCTAAATCATGAATGCCCGTGGTGTGTGATTGCGTATACCCATACTTAGTACAAGTGTGTACTAATTCCATACATTATCTACTTTTAGGTGCAGGTGCAGCTGTACGTTAGAGCTTACGAGTCGACGTAGAAGTTATCCGGATGTGGAGCTTCATCCGGATTTGGTAGTCCCTCATGCTTTCGAGGATGCTTACTGGTTTATTCTAGCGTAGACATAGGCATTAGCTAGTGGAGTATGTTCCACTAGAGTTTCTTTTGTATTTGCTTTCAAACGTTGTACTTGGTGCCATTTTGGCAACTCTATATTTATGACTATATCATTCATTTTATTATCTTGATTTAGATGGTTGTTGTGAACGCTTATTAGTTTAAAGAGATAGTATCATGCGAGATCAATGTTTTCCAATATAAGGTTTAAGTAAATAAAAGTTCAAATTTTCCGCTAAAATTAACCTAGATGAAGTAACGACGACGTATGTAGGCTTATCCGCGACCTCTGAGAGGTCAATGACGCCGGTCTCATCTGGGGTCTAGATTCCGGTTGTGACAAAGTTGGTATCAGAGCCTTAGGTTAAAATCCAAGGATAATAAGTTCATATCAACCACATCAAGTAGTTTCTAACTTATGGTAGTGAAGTGCACCACTATCATGAATTAGAGACTTCATGATGCGTAGGAAACTTCCCTTCTTCTGATCATATAGTGTCTTCTCTAGTGTCTGATTAAATGGTGTTATGAACGTATCTAACATCAATTCTTATCTTTTAGAAAATTAACACAAGGAGAAACGCTGGTCAGGGAAGAGGAGGAGCAGCTGCTGGAGGCAACCAAGTTCCACCCCAGGCCCCAGCTGCTGGAATGGAGATGCCTGTTAACCCAGCTGGATTGACCGATGGAGAAGTGAGGACAGCCCTGGCACAGATGGCCCAAGCCATCACATCACAAGCTCAGGCTATGATAGGCCAAGCGGAGCAACTAGGTGTTCCCAGAGAGAACCCACCTGTCAGCACCATGGCTAGCAGGTTAAGGGACTTCACGAGGATGAATCCTCCCGTTTACACTGGATCTAAGACTGTGGAGGATCCCCAGGAGTTTGTGGATGAGATCCACAATATACTGTATGCAATGGGTTTGACTGATGTGGAGAAGGCTGAGCTGGCATCCTACCAGCTAAAGGATGTAGCTCAATCCTGGTATAAGATGTGGAGGGATAGCAGGGCCTTAGTAGGAGGTCCTATTACTTGGGATCTTTTCAATACGAATTTTCTGTAGCGGTTCTTTCCCAGAGAAATGAAGGAGGCTAAGGTTGAGGAATTCATCAGCCTTAAGCAGGGCTCGATGTCAGTCAGGGATTACTCCCTGAAGTTCATAAAACTTTCAAGGTATGCCACTTCTCTTGTGTCTAACAGCAGAGACAATATGAGTAGATTCTTGATAGGGATTGCTGAGGATTTCGAGGAGGAGTGTAGGCCAGCTATGCTGCATGACAGCATGGACCTTTCCAGGCTTATGGTTCATGTCCAAAAAGTGGAGGAAAGCAGGAAGAGGAAGCACACTCGGGCAGGAAACAGATCAAGGCAAGCTGAGGAGAATGTTTCCAAGAAGAGTGGTACTGAAATCACGGATAAGCCCAGGTTTAAGAAGGGACTCTCACACCAAGGGGAGTCAAGTTCATCCAAGGGTCTCTATGATAGGGATTCCGAGCCCAGAGTTAAGAGAAACAATGAAGTAGATACACCTCAGAGGAGGCCACCTTGTAGGAAGTGTGCCAAACTGCATGGAGGAGAGTGTATGATGGTCTCTAACGCTTGTTACAGTTGTGGCAAACTGGGTCACATGGTGAAGGATTGTCCGAATAGGAGAAGTCAAGAACAAGGGAAGGAGAAAGTTCAGCCTAATGGTCCAAGTGAAGAGGCTCCAAGGAGGCAACGATTCTTCGCACTCAAGTCTAGGGGTGCAGGGGAAGGCACTTCTGGTGAAGTCTCGGGTGCGTAGCCTTAATTAGTCTTTCATGTATTTGACTGTGCATGGTGTTTATGCACTAGTATGAGGTTAATATGTTTGAGTCATCATGGTTGTTGCTGATTTGTGTGACTTATATGTTTACTTATGTTGTATGCTTTGATGTGACTAGTTTAGGAAAGAGTTCCTTAGTCTATTAATGTGAAGCTACTAGTAGGTTTCAAGGATGTGCACCATCATGTTAATATGTGAATCAGATATTCACAATGAGGAGTATTGAATTACCTATGTATGCATACGTTCTATGGATGACTTACTTATTGCTAGTAAAGAGTAGTGTCATTCGGGGACGAATGTTCCTAAGGGGGGGATAATGTAACAACCCGAAAATAACTTTGCGAAGTAATACTTAAACGTACCTAGAATGCATGTATTAGACCGGGTTCACACGGCTTGTTGCGTATAGAACCAGACCTCAGAACCTATGCACTAGCCAAGCCAACCAACTTGGTTAGTTAGTTGAGCTAGGCAAGGTGGAACGAACTATGGAAGGCACCCGAATTGAAGAGATTCACCCGGATGAGTTTTACCGGACCTGAAAGGCGTAATCTTAGGTTTGGAGTGTCTAGGGGTAAAATGGTCGTTTCCAAGCTAAGGGTAGTATTGTAATTACCCTAATTAATTAATTAATTAATTAATTAATATGGTTAAGGGGCAATTCGGGTAGAGGTGGCCGAATTTGACCATTTAAGCGAAATCTAGCTCCACCCGGGTTCGATCCTTGGTGGAAGCAATGATTTAATTGATTAAATTGTATTTAGTGAAATAATTAAATTAATTAATATTTAAATTTTCTGATTTAGGAAAACGGAAAAAAAATCAGATTTTTTATTAATTAAGAGAAGTCGTAATTTGACTAAGTCTCCACCTAATCTCCTAATCCTAAGCTAACACTACTCACGTTTCTCTCTACTCCTCTCTCACTTTCACGCTCAACTTTCTGTAAAACAAAAGAACAGACCAAAAAAATAACAAAGTTCATCCACATTGAAGAACTTGAACGCTCAAACTCAAAAGCAAAATAAGCTTCAAAACTAAAAGCAAAAACCAAGTTCTCGACGGATTGTGCTTGTGATTTTGGTGGTGAGACGTTGGCTAAGTGGGATTTTGGCAGCACATAAGAACATCTTTGAACAACTTCAGGTATGGGTTTTCTTCCCTCTTGGTCCCTTTCCCAAGAGACCCCTAAGGTTCAGACTATTCACAATCAAAAACAAAGGTTGTCCCCATTGCATTCCCCTGTCATTAGATTGTTTGAAAGATTCAAGTATGCGTTGGTATGAATTATGGTATATGATTTTAGGGCTGGTTGTGATTACATGTTTGAATGTGTATTTGGAATTATGTAGAAATGAAAGAAGTGTGAACTTGTGGGTGCATGTGTGTACTGTGAATTAGCCACGGCTTGAAGTGTGGAATTTTACATGTTAAATTGTTGTATTTTACGTGTACGAATATGTTAGAAATGTGATGTTCATATAAGTTCAAAGTTGCTGAATTGAATAATAATTCTTGATTGAAAGTAACCATGAAAATGCACCTTAATATCTCCCTAAAAACTACTTGAAATGTCTTAATGTTTAACATAAAGGAGGGTGAGGAAATGGACTTCAAAAAGGTGATTAAATTCCCAAAAGTAACCATGAAAACTCACCTAAAGATGCACTAGATGCTACACGAAAATTTGTCCTAAATCTAACTCTTAAAAGTTGAGAAAATGGACTCCAAAGAGGGGGAACAAATTTCCAGCATTCTGGAAAGTTTTTTGGCACCTAACTGTAAAAAAGGTCACGTTTAAAAATAATTTTAAATGCATGAGGTCAGTGAGGATTGAACCCAAGACCTCACCATATACATGTTATAAAAAATTAAATAATAAAATGTGGTAAAGGGGATTCGAAATGGGTAAAGCTCAAGTGAAAAGTTAAGGGAAAAACGAAAGAAAATGAAGTGAGGCGTGTGGGGTTCGAACCCATAACCTCTTGGACGGATGAAGGAGAGAGGAGAAATATGAAATAAAGAAATAATAAAAATGAGGTATGTGGTATTTGAACCCACAACCTCTTGGCCGAATGAGAAGGTAAGGAGAAAATGTAATTAAAATAAGGTGAGGCTGTGGGGGTTTGATCCCACACCCTCTTAATCTAAACGAATGAAGCAAGTAAATAAAGGAAAAAGAAAAGAATGTGGGCGTGGGGGGTCGATCTTAGGTCCCCCAGGCCGAATTGTTTAAGGCAAAAATCCAAAAAAAGAGAAAGAAAGTGTAGGTGTGGGGAATTGATCTCGGGTTCCCTAGCCAAGAAGTTTATAACAACGAAAAGCATAAAGAAAATTAACTAAGTGTTATACAAGGGATTTGAAATAGGGTTCCCTTTCCCAATTCCGTATTGACACATAAGTCTTACGTGATTAAATAATTAACGAATGCTGCCTATAGGAATCAAATTGAGACCTTGGCATACTTACAAGATGCATAAGTCTTGTACCACATAATCTTGGGCAATATAAATCACTTAAATGAACTATGAATGACGCCTCATGGCTTGTGTGTGTGGACTCATAAGTACAACATAAGTTTATAAAGAAAGTGAACCTAATTTGTTATGTGATGAATGATGAGACCCTAGAAGGGTTAAGTAAGAGTGTGAAACACACTAAAAGGCCAAGTGCATTGGCATATGATGAAATGAACATTCACGTAAAAAGGGGTAAGTAATTATGAAGGGCAAATGTGCTAAGACTAATGAATGTGGTGATAACATGATAAGAGGCTAATATGAAACATGAGAGCAATCTCAAATGAGCCTAAGTAAATGTTACCAAAACGTACTCACCTATGAGAGCGTAAAGTTAATGAAGAGACCAGTATCTATGAACACTCTAATGAAAGTATTAAAGTTAATGCATACTTAATACTAATGATGAGATGAGAAATCATCTAATGAGCAATGATGTCCTCATTCTAGAAGCCAACTTCTATGATATATGAGATGAATGTAATGAAACTTTATACTGAGCACCGATAGGCTAGCTATGAGTGGCGATTCCTTCTTTTGGGAAGGAAGTGGTTCGTGTAATTCTCATGAGATGAGACTGTCCATCCAGACGGGTATGTGTCTCCTTATATCTCCTAGTCTTTGAACCTA
This sequence comes from Solanum sitiens, assembly GCA_016801875.1. Lineage (NCBI taxonomy): Eukaryota > Viridiplantae > Streptophyta > Magnoliopsida > Solanales > Solanaceae > Solanum > Solanum sitiens. The sequence goes on along the minus strand of JABWTJ010000651.1, from coordinate 188,675 downwards.
TACAGCCAACATAGGGATCTAGCAGGGTTCAATCCCCTATATACGCTAGTATATTTTTTGTTTAACTTTGGCCGGTGATTCCGCCTCTTTTTGGTGTTGGGTAGACACAGGATTTCATGGAGCTCATATGATCTATGTCGGTTAAAGTTAAAGTTCCCAAAGAAAGAATGAGGCAAGCCTCATGTAATGCCCACAATGATGTCACGACCAAAATTTAGACCCCATACGAGACCGGCGTCGTTGACCTCTCAGAGGTCGCAAACAAGCCTACATACATCATCCTTACTTTATCTAGGTTAATTTTAGCGGAAAATTTAAACTTTTCATGGGAAACATTTTAATCTAACATCATAGGCGTTCACAAATCAACCATCTAATATAGAGATAATCAAATGAAAGAAACAGTTCATAATTGCATTAAACGTATTTTTGCCAAAATGGCACGAATACAAAATATGAAATGGAAGTGAAAAGAAACAATAGTGGAACATGTTCCACTAGCTAAAGCCTACATCTATGCTAGATATAACGGTAGACATCCTCGAAAGCATGAGGGCCTACCAAGTCCGGATGAAAGCTACACATCCGGATAGATCCAACGTCAACCTGTAAGCTCTAGCGTCCCCCTGTGCCTGCACCTAAAAATATAGAGTTGTATGGGATTAGTACACACTTGTACTAAGTATGGGTATATGGAAACACACACCAAGGACATGCATGAGTAATAATAGCTCTTTCCGAACAACATGATTATGGAAAGTCAAGTTAGTAGACTTGCCAAATTTGGATTAGGAATGTTAGTGGACCTGCCAAATTTGGATTAGGAAAGTCAGTGGACTTGCCAAATTGGATTAGGAAAGTCATGCCATGAGAGTAACATACATCATCATACGAATCATATTGCACACATCACATAACATCTTACACGTAGCACATAACATATTGCATTTAAAACATAGCATCTTTCATATCGTTCGTTGATATGCTATGAGACTTTGGAATCATGGACTTAACATTAAGACTACCCAAAATGAGGACTAAACATATGGGGCCTCAACTAGGGAGCCTTCTTTAGCAAACACAGAGTCTACTTCATTCATTCATACGTAATTTATTTCATTTCATTCATAGGCTAGTGTAAACACCAGCTATACCTAGGATGTAGCTTAAGATTTTCATCGTGTTCGCTGTGCAATGACCAAGAATGACCTAGTGTCATTACTTAAGTCTAACTCACCTCTTGATTATGCTATCCTAACACCTTTGGTATCATTCATTTCATTATGTGCATCATTTAAGGCTGGCCTCATTCATTCATTGGGAGCTTTAACTTTAACCGACATAGATCATGTGAGCATCATGAAATCCAGTGTCTTCCCCACACCGAAAAGAGGTGGAATCACCATCCAAAGTGACCCAAAACATGCTAGTGTACATGTGAATCGAACCCCGCCAGATCCTTATATTGGCAGTATAGGTTCAAATACTAGGAGATATAAGGAGACCCATACCCAGCATGCCGGACAGTCTCATCTCATGAAAGTTATGTGAACCTCCGTCCTTTCCGAAAGAAGGCATCACCACTCATAGCTAGTCTATTGGTGCTCAGTATAAAGTTCCATTTCATTCAACTCATACGTCATGGAAGCTGGCTTCTAGTATGAGGACATCATAGCTCAATAGATGATTTCTCATATCATCATTAGTATTAAGTATACATTATTCTCAATACTTTAATTAGAGTGTTCATAGAGACTGGTCTGTTCATTAACTTTACACTCTCATAGATGAGTACGTTTTGGTAACATTTACTTAGGCTCATTTGAGATTGCTCTCATCTTTCACATAGCCTCTTATCATGTTGTCACCACATTCATTAACATTAGCTCATTTACTCTTCATAATTACTCACCCCTTTTTACGTGAATGTTCAATTCATCATATACCAATGCACTTGGCCATTTGTGTGTTTCACACTCTTAATTAACCCTTCAGGGTTTCATCATTTCATTACATAATATTCATTTCATCGTATGCCAATGCACTTGGCCATTTAGTGTGTTTTACACTCGTACTTAACCCTTCTAGGGTTACATATTTCATTACATATATCTTAGGTTCACTTATTTTTAAACGTATGCTAGACTTATGGGTCTATACATACAAGCCATGAGGCTTCATTCATAGTTCGTTTAAGTGATTCATATCTTCCTAAGATTATGTGGTACAAGACTTATGCACTTGTATGTATGTCAAGATCTCAATTTCGATGTAAGTAGGCAGCATTATTCTTGAACATTTAATTCACGTATGACTTATGTATCAATACGGATTTTGGGCAAGGGAACCCGATTTTGAATCCCTTGGATAACACTTATATTTTTTATTTATTTTAGTTTGATCCATATGGCTTGGGGACCCAAGATCGAGCCCCAACACCTTCGTTTCCTTTTAATTTATTTTCTTTGAACTTTCTCTTTCTTGGCCGAGGGGTTGTGGGATTGAACCCCCACAGCCCCCTTTTATTTTAATTTCTTTTTCCTTGACTTTTTCGAGTTGACCATGAGGGTGTGGGATCAAATCCCCACAGCCTCACTTTATTTCTTTCTCTTTAATTCCCTTAATCAGCCTAGAGGTCGTGGGTTCGATTCCCACATGCCTCAACATTTATTTTCTTTTAATTTCCTTAAGTTTGACTGAGAGGTTGTGGGTTCGAATCCCACTCCTCTCATTTCTTATTTTCATAACTTCATTTTCCAGCCAAGACCACGGTTCTAATCACCCTCACCACATTGTTTTAACTTACTTATTTTCATGATTTTTAACATAGTGAGGTCAAGGGTTCGACCCTCAGTGGCCTCACATATTTTAATTCATTTTTACATAGCATCATAATCCGCTTAGCTTGGCCGAAACTCATCAACAAGATGCTGGAAATTTTTGCGGCCTAGTTCCTCACCTCTTTCACATTAAATGTTTAGACGTTTTAAGTAGTTTTTAGTGAGTTCTTTAGGTGCATTTTCATGGATTCATTTGACTATTAGTTTGCACTCAAATCAGCATTTTTACATCACTTATGAACATCATGATTTAAGCAAGTTTGTGCACATGAAATATAACCATAAACATTACATTTTTTTGAGCCTTAAACCCGAGAGTCATAGGTCACGGCCAATATTTCACACACATGCACATATTTTAGAAAAACATAGATTATCATTCATACGACTCCAAACACACATTCATGAACATATTCATCATAAAACACATTACATGCCTAAGATCTACCAGCAAACATACCCAACCTACGAATCAATTGGAGCTAGTGACAAGGACATGCAACGAGGAACAACCCTAGTTTTCGGATTTGAATACACTGAACATTAAGGGGTCTCTTGGGAAAGGGACCAAAAGAGAAGAGAATCCATACCTTTTATGACGTTCAAGCCTTGAAGTTGCTGCCCAAACCTTCTCCAAAACTCAAGTCCAAATCCAAGTTTCAACACTAAACTTTCAACGGAAAACCCTCCCTTTGCCTAACGTATTTTGCTTAGTGTTTGATTTTGTTTTTTTTTGTTGTGAGTTCTTCAAGTATGAAGAAATTTAGTAAATTTTCTGTTCTTGTATGTTATTTTGGCAGAGAGAACACGTGACAAAGAAGAGATAATGATCGTGAAGGTGAGATATAGACGTGAGAGAGTGAAACGTGAAAAGTAGTTTAGGCTTAGGTAAGGACTTAGTCAAACTAGGACTCTTTATTAATTTAATTAAAAATCTGATTCTTTTTTCTTTTTTCTTAAATCAGATAATAAATATTAATTAACTAAATTAACTTACCAATTTAAATAAAAACAATTTAAATTATTGCTTCCACCTAGGTTCGAACCCGGGTGGAGCAAGACTTCACTCAAGAAGACAATTTTCAGCCCTCTCTCCCCAAAATGCCCCTCCACCTTATTAATTAAATAATTAATTATATATTTAGGGTAATTACGATACTACCCTTAGCTTGGAAAAAGACCATTTTACCCCTAGATCCTCCAAACCTAAGATTTTCCCTTTTTAAGTCCGATAAAGACTTTTTCGAGTAAATCTTCGTATTCGAGAGCCCTACATGGCTGGACCCAACCTTTCCTAGCTCAAATAACTCCCCAAGTTAGTAGGCTTGGCTGTAGCAAGGGTTCAGAGGTCTGTTTCTACGCGTATCAATCCGTGTGAACCCGGTCTAATCGTAGGCATTCTAGACACATTAAGCATTACTTATCATATCCATTTTTAGGGGAATTACATTATCCCCCCCTTAGGAACATTCATCCCCGAATGAAACTACTAACTATCTAGCACAATGCCAGTCATAACATAACATAATCACTATGCACAGTCAAGCAATAGCAATAAAGAATGGAGAGATAAGGAAACTTAGACTTAAGAGTAGGAAGTCTAACCTCAAGAGATGAAAAGATGAGGGTAGCGGGATCTCATATCGGCCTCAGCCTCCCACGTAGCACCCTCAACAAGATGATTCCTCCACAATACCTTCACTGTGTCAATCTCCTTGTTCCTCAGCCGCTTGACCTGTCTGTCTAAGATCTCAACAGGTATATCCTCGTAGGACAAGTCTTCATCGACCCCCAAAGCTTCCACAGGTAGAATCGATGCTGGATCACCTAGGCACTTCATTAACATGGATACATGAAAGACTGGATGGACAGAAGCTAGCTCCGCAGGCAATGCCAACTCATAGGCCACCTCACCCACACGCTGTAGGATCTCATATGGCCCAACATACCTCGGACTCAACTTCCCCTTCCTGCCAAACCTCAGCACCCCCTTCACAGGTGATATCTTCAAATAGACCTGGTCACCAACATCAAACTCTAAGGGCCGTTTTCTGTTATCTACATATGACTTTTGTCGACTGTAAGCAGTAGCCAAGCTGTCCCTAATCACCCTGACCTTCTCTAAGGCCTCATGAATGACATCTGGACCCTAAATGGATGACTCTCCAAACTCGAACCACCCAACTGGAGATCTACACCTCCTTCCACACAGTGCCTCAAACGGTACCATCCCAATGCTGGAGTGATAGCTATTATTATAAGAGAACTCTATCAAAGACAGATGGTCATCCCAGCTACCCCTGAAGTCAATCACACACGCTCTCAACATGTCCTCCAATGTCTAAATGGTACGCTCTGTCTGCCCATCAGTCTGAGGATGAAAAGTAGTACTAAGCTTTACCTGCGTGCCTAATCTCTTCTGGAAGGATCTCCAGAAATATGAAGTGAACTGATCTCCTCTATCTGAAATGATCGACAAAGGAATCCCATGCCATCTCACAATCTCATCAATATAGAGTCTCGCATACTCCTCGGCTCTGTAAGTAGACTTCACAGGGATAAAGTGCGCAGACTTAGTCATCTTGTCCATAATAACTCATATGGAGTCATGCTGTTTCCTAGTCCTCGGAAGACCAACCACGAAGTCCATATTAATGGCCTCCCACTTCCAAGTCGGAAACTCAATAATCTGAGTAAGACCGCCAGGCTTAAGATGTTCTGCCTTAACCTGCTGACAATTAGGACACTTGGCCACATATTCTACAATGTCCTTCTTCATGCCATCCCACCAATAAATCTGCTTAAGATCATGATACATCTTGGTGGAACCTGGATGTATGGAATATCTGGAACCATGGGCCTCTGCAACAATCCTGGTCCGCAAATCATCCACATCTGGTACACACAGCCTGCCCTGGTACCTAAGTATGCCGTCACCTCCCAAAGTTAAAGACTCATTCATTTTTATCAACACTGAGTCCTTCAGCTCCATCAACACAGGATCGCGATGCTGACCCTGCTTGACTTCAACTACTAAGGATGATTCATAACTAGGATGAACCGAAACACCCACTAGTAGAGTCAACCAACCGCACACCCAGTCTGGCCAGTCTGTGTACATCTTTCATCAACTCCTTCTTCTCATCCTCAACGTGGGCTGTACTTTGCATGCTCATCCTGCTCAAAGCATCAGCTACAACATTAGCCTTACCTGGATGGTAGTGGACATTCATATCATAGTCCTTCAACAGCTCCAACCATCTCCGCTGACGTAGATTCAACTCACTCTGTGTGAACACGTATTGGAGACTCTTGTGATCTATGAACACACCCGCATGCACTCCATACAAGTAGTGCCTCCATAGATTCAGTGCAAACACCACAGCTACCAACTCTAGGTCATGAGTGGCATAATTCTTCTCATGAACCTTGAGCTGTCTGGACGCATAAGCTATCACCTTACCACCCTGCATAAGAACAAAACCCAAACTAACCCTAGATGCATCACAATAACCAGTGTAATTCTCACCACACTTAGGCAAAGTAAGCATCGGGGCTAAAGTGAGTCTGTCCTTGAGCTCCTGGAAACTCCTTTCACAAGTCTCCGTCCACTCGAACTTGGCCTTCTTCTTAGTCAAAGCTGTCAGTGGGGCAGCAATGGAAGAAAAACCCTACACGAACCTGCGGTAGTAACCAGCCAATCCCAGAAAGCTATGGATATCGGTGGGAGTAAGAGGTTTTGCCTAGTTCTTCACAGCCTCAGTCTTCGTGGGGTCCACCTCCATGCCCTGATCGGACACAACATGACCCAGGAAGGTCAATAATCTAAGCCAGAATTCACACTTGCTGAATTTGGCACACAACTGATGTTGTCTAAGTACCTACAAGGTTAGTCTCAAATGTTCTTCAAGCTCTTCCTTGGTCCTAGAGTAGATGAGGATGTCATCAATGAATACTATGACGAAAGAATCAAGGTATTCACAGAATACTCGGTTCATGAGGTCCATAAATGCAGCTGGTGCATTAGTGAGACTAAATCACATGACTAAGAACTCATAATGACCATAACGGGTACGAAAGGCTGTCTTTGGATATCTCCATCCCTAACCCTAAGTTGATGATACCCTGAACGAAGATCAATCTTCGAGAAGAAACTAGACCCTTGGAGTTGATCGAACAAATCATCTATTCTGGGAAGTGGATACTTATTCTTTATAGTGACTTTGTTGAGCTGCCGATAATCGATACACATTCTAAGGGTTCCATCCTTCTTTTTCAGAAACAACACTGGAGCGCCCCAAGGGGATATGCTCGGCTAAAAGAAACCCTTATGAGTTAGATCTTTTAACTGCAGATTAAACTCTTTGAGTTTAGCTGGAGCCATTATGTAAGGAGGAATTGAAATTGGTTTAGTATCGGGTTCTAGGTCTATACCAAAGTCAATCTCTCGAGGGGGAGGAACTCCAGGCAAATCATCTGGAAATACATCTTGGAACTCATTCACTACAGGCACTGAGTCTATGGAAGGAACGTCATGATCTAAATCATTAACACTCACAAGATGACACAATAACCCCTTGGACATCATTTTATTGCCCTTAAGGTTCGAAATCAAGGGATTAGGACGACTCGAGTTGTACACCTCCCAGACCAGCTCTACCTCATTAGGAAAACGAAATCTCACAACCCTACTACGGCAATCCATACAAGCATAACAACTATGAAGTCAGTCCATGCCAAGAATAACATCAAAATCATGCATTGGTAACTCAACTAAGTTTGCACACATAGTCTTACCACATACAACTATTGGGCAATCCTTGTATACTCTATCAGTTCTTACATTTTCTCCTAATGGTGTACTAACCATTATAGGATCATGCAGAACTTCAGGCAATATCTCAAAAGTGAGAGCAAGAAAAGGAGTTACAAAGGAAAGCGTAGACCCTGGATCAAGTAAAGCATAAATATAAGTTGAGAATACTTGCAGCATACCTGTGACCACATCAGCGGACTTCTCCTGCTCCTCCCTGCCCTTAAGGGTGTAGAATCTGTTCCTCTTAGGAGGCTCGGCTGCTGCTGCACCCTGTGGATTAGGCCTAGTCTGAGCATTACCTCCAGCCTGACCTCTATTCTGTGGGCAGTCCTTAACAATATGCCCGCTCTTACCGCAACCGAAGCAGGCATTAGTGCCCTGTCTGCACTCTCCACTGTGAGCATGGCACACTTAGCACAGTCCTTTCTAGGACGCTGCATCTCATTTCCATTGCCCTTCTTGGGCTTGGGTCTGCCTCCTCTAGGTGTTGTACTTCTCTGAAAGATAGAGTTCCCTGAACTCTGCTGCCCCTTTTTAAATCTGGGCTGCTCACGGACACCAAAGTTGTTCCTGTTGCCTCCATTGCTAGGACCTGCCTAATCATGAGGCTTAGGCCTCCTAGCATCACGGACGCCCATCTTCTTCTGGCTTTCCTCCACCTGCTGGACATGCACCATCAACCTGGAGAGGTCCATGTTATCGTGGAGCATCGTAGACCGACACTCCTCCTCCAGATCTCCGGTTATTCCTGTGAGGAACCTGCTCATCTCATCCCTGCTGTTAGATACAAGGGAAGTAGCATACCTGGATAATTTAACAAACTTCAGTACCTATCTCATCCCTGTTGTTAGATACAAGGGAAGTAGCATACATGGATAGTTTAACAAACTTCAGGCAATACTCCCTGACTGTCATTGATCCCTGCTTAAGGTTGATAAACTCCTCAACCTTGTCCTCCCTCATCTCCCTGGGGAAGAATCTCTCCAGTAAGGCTGTCTTAAACAGCTCCCAAGTGATCGGAACTTCGCCCAAAGCTCGGCTATCCTGCCACATCTTGCACCAAGTCTATGCAACATCCTTGAGCTGATAGGAAGCCAGCTCAGCCTTCTCAGTATCTGTGGCGCCCATAGCCACCAAAATCTTATGCACCTCGTCCACAAACTCCTGGGTTTTTTTTGAAGTCTTAGACCCCGTGAAAATAGGAGGATTCATCCTCGTGAAATCTCTCAGCCTGTTATCCATGCTACGAACTGGTGGGTTCTCCCTCTGAACATTCTGTCGGTTGACCTGGTCAGTCATGGCCTGGGCCTGCATAGTGATGTACTGTGCCATCTAGGACATAGATGCCCGCACCTCCGCATTAGTCAACCCAGTTGGGTTAACCGGCATAGCCACTCCTTCAGCTGGAGCCTGGGGTGGAACCTGATTGCCCCCAGTAGCTGCTCCTCCTCTCCTCTGAACAACGTTCCTCCTAGTATTCATTCTCTGAAAACAATAAGAATTGATGTTAGACACGCTCATAAGACCAAGAAATCGGACATTAGGAAAAGCACGATAAGATCAGAAGAAGGGAAATTTTCCTACGCATCATGAAATCTCTAATTCAGGATGACTTAGAAACTACTCAATGTGGTTGATGTGAATTATTATCCTCGGAAGTTAACCTAGTGCTCTGATACCAACTTTGTCACGATCGGAATCTAGACCCCAGACGAGACCGGCGTCGTTGACCTCTCAGAGGTCGCAGACAAGCCTACATACGTCATTCTTACTTCATCTAGGTTAATTTTAGCGAAAAATTTGAACTTTTTGATCTCTTATTTCATGCGAAACATTTTAAAATTAACATCATAGGGGTTCACAAATCAACCATCCAATATAGAGATAATCAAATGAAAGAAACAGTTCATAATTGCATTAAACATATTTTTGCCAAAACGGCACCAATACAAAATCTGAAATGAAAGTGGAAAGAAACACTAGTGGAACATGCTCCACTGGCTAAAGCCTACATCTAAGCTTGATATAACGGTACACATCCTCGAAAGCATGAGGGCCTACCAAGTCCGGATGAAAGCTCCACGTCCGGATAGCTGCAACGTAAACCTGTAAGCTCTAGCGTCCCCTTGTGCCGCACCTAAAAATATAGAGTTGTATGGGATTAGTACACACTTGTACTAAGTATGGGTATATGCAAGCACACACCAAAGACATGCATGAGTAACAATAGCTCTTTCGTAACAATATGATTATGGAAAGTCAAGTCAGTAGACTTGCCAAATTTGGATTAGGAAAGTTAGTGGACCTGCCAAATTTGGATTAGGAAAGTCAGTGGACTTGCCAAATTGGATTAGGAAAGTCATACTATGAGAGTAACATACATCATCATACGAATCATATTGCACACAACACATAACATCTTACACATAGCACATAACATGTTGCATATAGCACATAACATCTTTCATATAGTTCGTTCATATGCCATGAGACTTTAGAATCATGGACTTAACATTAAGACTTCCCAAAATGAGGACTCAACATATGGGGCCTCAACTAGGGAGCCTTCTTTAGCAAACACAGATTCTGCTTCATTCATTCATATGTACTTCATTTCATTTCATTCATAGGCTAGTGTAAACACCAGCTATACCTAGGATGTAGTTTAAGACTTTTATCGTGTTCGCTGTGCAATGACCAAGAATGACCTAGTGTCATTACTTAAGTCTAACTCACCTCTTGATTATCCTATCCTAACACCTTTGGTATCATTCATTTCATTATGTGCATCATTTGAGGCTGGCCTCGTTCATTCATTGGGAGCTTTAACTTTAACCGACATAGATCATGTGAGCATCATGAAATCCAGTGTCTCCCCTACACCAAAAAGAGGTGGAATCACCGGCCAAAGTGACCCAAAACATGCTAGCGTACATGGGTATTGAACCCCGCCAGATCCCTATATTGGCAGTATTGGTTCGAAGACTAGGAGATATAAGGAGACCCATACCCGGCATGCCGGACAGTCTCATCTCATGAGAGTTACGTGAACCTCCGCCCTTCCCGAAAGAAGGCATTACCGCTCATAGCTAGTCTATCGGTGCTCAGTATAAAGTGCCATTTCATTCAACTCATACGTCATGGAAGCTGGCTTCTAGTATGAGGACATCATAGCTCAATAGATGATTTCTCATATCATCATTAGTACTAAGTATACATTATTCTCAATACTTTCATTAGAGTGTTCATAGAGACTGCTCTCTTCATTAACTTTACACTCTCATAGGTGAGTACGTTTTGATAACATTTACTTAGGCTCATTTGAGATTGATCTCATCTTTCACATTAGCCTCTTATCATGTTGTCACCACATTCACTAACATTAGCACATTTGATCTTCATAATTACTTACCCCTTTTTACATGAATGTTCATTTCATCATATACCAATGCACTTGGCCATTTGTGTGTTTCACACTCTTAATTAACCCTTCTAGGGTTTCATCATTTCATTACATAATATTTATTTCATCGTATGCCAATGCACTTGGCCATTTAGTGTGTTTAACACTCGTACTTAACCCTTCTAGGGTTACATAATTTCATTACATACATCTTAGGTTCACTTATTTTTAAATGTATGCTAGACTTATGGGTCTATACATACAATTCTTCATTCATAGTTCGTTTAAGTGATTCATATCTTTCTAAGATTATGTGGTACAAGACTTATGCATCTTGTGTGTATGCAAAGATCTCAATTTCGATCTAAGTAGGCAGCATTATTCTTGAACATTTAATTCACGTATGACTTATGTATTAATACGGATTTTGGGCAAGGGAACCCGATTTCGAATCCCTTGGACAACACTTACATTTATTTATTTATTTTAGTTTGATCCATACGGCTTGGGGACCCAAGATCGAGCCCCAACACCTTCGTTTCCTTTTAATTTCTTTTCTTTGAACTTTCTCTTTCTTGGCCGAGGGGTTGTGGGATCGAACCCCCTCAACCCCCTTTTATTTTAATTTCTTTTTCCTTGACTTTTTCGAGTTGACCATGAGGGTGTGGGATCGAATCCCCACATCCTCACTTTATTTCTTTCTCTGTAATTCCCTTAATCAGCCTAGAGGTCGTGGGTTCGATTCCCACACGCCTCAACATTTATTTTCTTTTAATTTCCTTAAGTCTGACTGAGAGGTTGTGGGTTCGAATCCCACTCCTCTCATTTCTTATTTTCATAACTTCATTTTCCAGCCAAGACCACGGTTTGAATCCCCCTCACCACATTGTTTTAACTTACTTATTTTCATGATTTTTAACATAGTGAGGTCACGGGATCGACCCTCAGTGGCCTCACATATTTTAATTCATTTTTGCATAGCATGATAATCCCCTTAGCTTGGTCGAAACTCATCAACAAGATGTTGGAAATTTTTGCAGCCTAGTTCCTCACCTCTTTCACATTAAATGTTTAGACGTTTTAAGTAGTTTTTAGTGAGTTCTTTAGGTGCATTTTCATGGATTCATTTGACTATTAGTTTGCACTCAAATAATCATTTTTACATCACTTATGAACATCACGATTTAAGCAAGTTTGTGTACATGAAATATAACCATAAAAATTACATTTATTTGAGCCTTAAACCCGAGAGTCATAGGTCACGGCCAATATTTCACACACATGCACATATTTTCGGAAATCATAGATTATCATTCATACGATTCCAAACACACATTCATGAACATATTCATCATGAAAACACATTACATGCCTAATATCTACCAGCAAACATACCCAACCTACGAATCAATGGGAGCTAGTGACAGGGACATGCAACGGGGAACAACCCTAGTTTTCGGATTTGAATACACTGAACCTTAAGGGGTCTCTTGGGAAAGGGACCAAGAGAGAAGAGAACCCATACCTTTATGACGTTCAAGACTTGAATTTTCTGCCTAAACCTTCTCCAAAACTCACGTCCAAATCCAAGTTTCAACACCAAACTTTCGACGGAAAAATCCTCCCTTTGCCTAACGTATATTGCTTAGCGTTTGATTTTGTTTTTTTGTTGTGAGTTCTTCAAGTGTGAAGAACTTTAGTAAATTTTCTGTTCTTGTATGTTATTTTGGCAGAGAAAACACGTGGGAAAGAAGAGAGAATGAGCGTGAAGGTGAGATATAGACGTGAGATAGTGAAACGTGAAAAGTAGTTTAGGCTTAAGTAAGGACTTAGTCAAACTAGGACTCTTTATTAATTTAATTAAAAATCTGATTCTTTTCTTTTTTCTTAAATGAGCTAATAATTATTAATTAACTAAATTAACTTACCAATTTAAATAAAAACAATTTAAACAATTTCGTCCCTCTCTCCCCAAAATGTCCCTCCACCTTATTAATTAAATAATTAATTATATATTTAGGGTAATTGAGATACTACCCTGAGCTTGGAAAAAGACCATTTACCCCTAGACCCTCCAAACCTAAGATTTTCCCTTTTTAAGTCCGGTAAAGACTCCTTCGAGTAAATCTTCGTATTCGAGAGCCCTAAATGGCTGGACCCAACCTTTCCCAGCTCAACTAACTCCCCAAGTTAGTTGTATTGGATGTAGCAAGGGTTCAGAGGTCTGGTTCTACGCGCATCAATCCGTGTGAACCCGGTCTAATCGTAGGCATTCTAGACACATTAAGAATTACTTATCATATCCAATTTTAGGGTTGTTACAAATGAAATGAACGATACCAAAGATATTTGGGTAGGATAATCAAGAGGTGAACTAGACTTATGTAATGACACTAGGTCATTCTTATTCATGCACAGTGAACCCAATGAGAGTGTTAAACTACATCCTAGGTATAGCTGGTGTTTATACTAGCCTATGAATTAAAAAAAATAAAGTACGTATGAATAAATGAAGCAGACTCTGTGTTTGTTAAAGAAGGATCCCTAGTTGAGGTCCCATATGTTGAGCCCTCATTTTGTGAAGTCTTAATGTTAAGTCCATGATTCCAAGGTCTCATGGAATATGAACGAATGAAATGAAATATGATATGTGTTATATGCAATATGTTATGTGCTATATGCAATATGTTATGTGGTGTATGCAATATGATACGTATGATGATGCATGTTACTCTCATGGCATGACTTTCCTAATCCAATTTTGGCAAGTCCACTGAATTGACTTTCCATAACTCATATCGTTAGGAGAGAGCTATTCTAAATCATGCATGTCCGTGGTGTGTGCTTTCATATACTCATACTTAGTACAAGTTTGTACTAATTCCATACATTTATCTACTTTTAGGTGCAGGTGCAGTTGTACGTTAGAGCTTACGAGTCGACGCAGAAGTTATTTGGATGTGGAGCTTTCATCCTGATTTGGTAGGCCCTCATGCTTTCTAGGATGCTTACTGGTTTATTCTAGCGTATACATAGGCATGAGCTAGTGGAGTATGTTACACTAGCGTTTCTTTCGTATTTGCTTTTAGACGTTTTATTGGTACCATTTTGGCAACACTATATTTATGACTATATCTTTCATTTGATTATCTTGATTTAGATGGTTGTTGTGAAGCTTATGATTTTACGTAGATAGTATTATGCGAGATCAATGTTTTCCAATATAAAGTTTAAGTAAATAAAAGTTCAAATTTTCCGCTAAAATTAACCTAGATGAATTAACGACGATGTATGTAGGCTTGTACGCGACCTCTGATAGGTCAACAATGCCGGTCTCATCTGGGGTCTAGATTCCGGTTGTGACACGCTAACCCTAACACTAAACCCTAAGTCCAAAAAAAACAACCACAAAAGAATCCCTAAGTAAAAAACACAAAAACAAAAATATTAAACACTAAACCATTAATTTTAAACCTCAAATCCTAAACCACAAACCCTAAAACCTAAAGGAAAAACTAAACCCTAACCCAAACCCTAACCCTAACCTTAACCCTAAACTTAACTCTAACCCTTAACCTTTAACCCAAAACCCCAAGCCCACAATACCAAAACCCAAACATTAAACACTAAACCATTGATTTTTAACCAAAGATCCTAAACCCAAACTCGAAAAACTAAAAAACCTAAACCTTAACTCTAACCATATCCCTAACACAAACCCTAACCCTAACCCTATCCTCAACTCTAACCCTAAACCCTAAACCCCAATCCCAAAATACCAAAACCCTAACATTAAACACAAAACCATAGATATTACAACTTAAATTCGTAACCCCAAACCCTAAAACCTAAAAAAAAACTAAACCCGAACCCTAACTCTAACATTAACCCTAACCCTAACCCTACCATAAACCCAAAACTCCAAGCCCAAAATGCAAAATCCCAAACATTAAACACTAAACCATTTATAATAAACCTCAAATCATTAACCCTAAACCTAAAAACCACAAAAGAACACAAAACCCTAACCCTTACCCTAACCTAACCTAACCCAAACCATAAACCATAAACCCAAAACCCTAAGCCCAAAATACAAGGCCTGGTGATATTGCTCAGCCATTGACCCACCACAAGGGTTGTTCCAAAAAAAAAAGCCCAAAATACCATTCCCAAACATTAAATAATAAAATAGATTTTAAACCTCAGATGCTAAACCATGAACCATAAATCCTAAAAAAAACCTACACCCTAACCCTAACCCTAACCCTATCGTAAACCCTAAACCCTAAACCCTAAGTCTAAAAAAAAAAGACCAAAAACACACTAATTCATAAATACAAAAATTCAAATATTAAACACTAAACCATAGATTTTAAAACTCAAATCCAAAACCACAAACCCTAAAACCTCAAAAAAACTAAACCCTAACCCTAACCCTAACCCTAACCTTAACCCTAACCCTTAAACAATTAACCCGAAACCCCAAGCCCAAAATACCAAAGCCCAAACATTAAACACTAAACCATAAATTTTAAAACAAAAAATCCTAAACCCTAAAACCTAAAAAACAAACTAAACCATAACCCTAACCCTATAACTAACACGAACCCTAACCCTAACCCTATCCTCAACCCTAACCCTAAACCCTAAACCCTAAACCCTAAACCCAAAGCCCAATAAAAAAAACCTAACATTATGCACTAAACGGTAGATATTAAAAGTCAAATCCTTAACCCCAAACCCTAAAACCTAAAAAACAACCTAAACCCTAACCCTAACCCTACTATTAACTCTAACCCTAACCCTACCCTAAACCCTAAACCTCAAGCCCAAACTACAAAATTAAAACATTAAACACAAAACCATTGATATTGAACCTCAAATCCTAAACCCTAAACCTAAAAACCTTAAAAAAAAAAAAACTAACCCTAACTTTAACCCTAACCCTAACCCTAAACCATAAACTTGAAATCTTAAGCCGAAAATAACAAAACCCAAACAATAAATACTAAACCAACGATTTTAAAAATCAAATGCTAAACCCTGAACCATAAAACCGAAAAAACCTACACCCTAAGCATAATACTAATCCTAACCCTAACCCTAACCCTAAACCCTAAACCCTAAACCCTAAGTCCCAAAAAGTCCAAAAAAACCCTAAGTCCAAAATACGAAAACCCAAACATTAAACACTAAACCTTAGATTTTGAACATCAAATCCAAAACCACAAACCCTGAAACCTAAAAAAAACTAAACCCTAATGTTAACACTAACCCAAACCCTAACCTTAACCTTAACCCTAAACCTAACCCTAAACCATTAACTCAAAACCCCTTGTCACGACCCGCATTCTGGAATTCGAATTGCTACCAGCGTCGGTGAACTCTCAAAGGTCGCAGACAAGCCTCTTCTTGCATTCATCACATTCATATGGTTAATTTCAGCTGAAAATTTAAACCTTTTTATATGTATGAAGTATACATAGACTTCATATAGTATTTACATAGTTTCATCATTTACTAAGCTCAACATAAACAACAACCATCTATCATAAAGAGTCAATTTGAAACAGAAGATGAATATATCATAAATAAGTTTGCCAAACACGGCCTTATTACAAAGCTTCAAAATGAAAGTATGAAAGAAATTCTAGGGAAAACATCCACTAGCTATGTCTATATCTAAAGCTAGACAAATGCCTGTAGCATCGTCGAAATCAAGAGGACCTACCAAATGGTCTGGAGAAAACGCTGCTATCCAAACCTCTGCGAGATTCGTCAATCTGTCCTCTAACATGAACCTAAAAATAGTAAATAATAGGGGTTAGTACACCACTTGTACTAAGTATGGGTGTTTGTACACATACACATAAAGCTATGCATGATCAATGAAAACATCTTCCCAGACAACGTACTATTTCTGGAAAGTCTAGTCATTAGACTTTCCTAATTCGTTAGTTGTGAATTGTGGTATGAATATGATGTATTTTAATGCATTCAAAGCACACAACTCATTTTCTATATATGATTACAAGACATTAGTATCATCGACATAATTTTAGAACAACTCGAGCGAAGATTTGAAAATTTGATCATGCCCAACCCGAGAGCTCTTTCTTTGGGACTTAGTTTATTTTTCAGTCTTTTTCTTCTTGTTGTTGTGTAGTTCAATAATTCCTTTGGCCCTATGTTTTACTTAAAAGTTTAATGATTCATTGTTGTCCCATACCCACAATGAATCGATGTAAGTAATCCAAGGACTAAGGAATGATTTCCCTACCTTATAGTGAGTCATTCTTTACACTATGTATTCATTAACATTTCATAAGCCAGTCTCTACTGGCCATGCCATCTATTTCATTTCTTTCATGTTAGGGAAGTTATGAGGTATTTAGTTAACATTATGTTTCTACTTCCCTTTATTGGCACTATATAAGAAGTCATTATAAGCCAATCTTATTTGGCTTTGCCCATTATTTGTTGAAACTTCATAAGTGTGATATTGGCAATTGACATTCTTAAGCTCTTCTTCATAGCTCACTTTCAACATACGTTCCATCATCATCATCCTTTCTTACTTTCATAGAGACATCATTAGGAATAAGATCATGCCAGCTAACATGAAATCCAGCGTCTTCCCCACATTGAAAAGATGTGATTCACCGATTAAAATAAATCTAGATCATGTGAGCTACTTATGAAATCCAGCGTCTTCCCCACACCGAAAAGGGGTGATTCCCGGCTAAGGCGAATCCATATGATGTGTTCACTCCACACCAAAAAGGAGTGGCTCACGGCTATAGTGAACCAAGAACATGTTTTGAGCATTAACCGACATAGTCATGTGAGCTAGATATGAAAACCAGTGTCTACCCCACACTGAAAAGAGGTGATCCCACTGGCCAAGGTGAAATCGAACATACCTAGCTTGCTTAGGTTGAAACCACTGGCTAGTTCCTATGTTGGCTAGACATAGTTCGAATACTAGGGACTTAATGAGACTATTTATCCACCTCGATGGTAGCCTCGTCTCATGAGACTTACACGTGCAAGCACATGCTCATAACTAGTCTATCGGTGTTGTGCTCACTTTCATTATCTTCTTCATCTTTTAGAGTTGACTCAAGCAATATGGAAGCTTGCTTCTAGGTTGAGATTTACTTACTCTGCGTCTACTGCCTTTGCGTTTTTGTTCTAAGTGTTTGATCGTGAATGATTTGGTTTAGGAACTGACCTTGACTTATTCAACTAAGGTTATTTTAGTAAATTAACCAATTAATTAATTAATTACCAAAACACCCTTCGTAAGTTTACTAAACAAAGGAAGATGTTGACTTTGACCAAAATCTGGAAATCGTCATTGACCCTTGTTTCTGTCAACATTTTGACTTTTAATTACTTAATTAAATCCTTAATTTAATTAATTTAGGGACCTAAGGAAATTACTAAAATACCCCTAAGTCTTTGGGACCATAGCTAACCTTTTTGGACCATCCTAGGTTAGGTACTAGGTTGTCCCCTTAACTATTACTAGGTTCCACCCGATTTGTCCTAGGTTGTCGGGTGCACTAGGGGGTCCAATTCGGTTAGTCCTAGGTTATTTGCTAGTTAGGATAGTTTGTTACGGCTTAGAATTAGTTAGGTTGGCTGGCCCCATGTGAAGGGACCCGCCCAAGCGTGTCAAGCTTAACTTCCCTAACCGAATTTGGTTAGGGTGGATGCCGTGGTCCCCTCGGTCGTGTCCCACACTTGTTGCCATATGCTTGCACATGGGTTGGTTGTACTTTCCTAACTAATTTATCTTGATGTCCCATTTGGAATATTTACTTATTGTCCCAAGGACCCTCACTATGTCCTTGTGCACTGCTTAATTTACATGATCATTTTAGATGGACATGTGGAATGGTATCTAGGCTTGACACTTGGATGTCTCATACCTTAGTGAATACTTGGAAATCTATGTTTTTAGCTTAGGGTCTTCATTGCAGGTACCATTCTTAAAGAGTGCTTACTCATACTTAGAAAATTGGCTATTACCCTTAGCCAATATTTTTATATTATGCCCAATACTATTCAATATTGGACATTGGCATGCCTACGTTTTCCCAAATGCATTCTTGAAACCTATTTGTCTCTTTACTAGGCATATACGTTTTTTCTAAAATGTTACACCCCTAGCAAAAAATACCAAAACTCAAACGTTAAACACTAAACCTTACATTTTAAACCAAAAAATCCTAAACCCCAAAACGTAAAACCTAGAGAAAAAAAATAAAAAAAAAAGAAATCTAAGCCCTAACTCTAACTCTAACTCTATCCCTAACATGAACCATAACCCTAACCCTATCCTTAACCTTAACCCTAAACCATAAACCCAAAACCCTAAGCCCAAAATATGAAAACCCTAAAATTAAACAGTAAACCAACGATATTACAACTCAAATCCTTAACCCCAAACCCTAAAACCTAAAAAACAACCTAAACCCTAACCTTAACCCTTACATTAACCCTAACCCTACTATAAACCATAAACCCCAAGTCCAAAATACCAAAACTCAAACATTAAACACTAAACCATTAATATTAAACCTCAAATCCTAAAACCCCAACCCAAAAACCTAAAACAAAACACAGAACCCTAACCCTAACCCTAACCCAAACTCTAACCCTAACTTTAACCCTAACCCTAATCCTAAGCCATTAACCCAAAAGCCGAAGACCAAAATACCAAAACCCAAACATTAAATACTAAACCATAATTTTTAAACCTCAAATGCTAATCCATTAACCATAAAACTTACAAAAACCTACACCCTAATCCTCATCCTAACCCTAACCCTAACCCAAAACTCTAAACCTAAGTACAAAAAAAATGTCCAAAAAAGACCCCTAATTCCAAAATATGAAAATTCAAATATTAAACACTAAACCATATACTTTTAAACCTAAAATCCTAAACCACAAGCCCTAAAACCTAAAAAAAACTTAACCCTTAACCCTTACCCTAACCCAAGCCTTAACCCTAACCCGAAACCCAAGGCCCAAAATACCAAAATCCAAACATTAAATACTAAACCATAGATTTTAAACAAAAAATCCTAAATCCCATATCCCTAGCATGAACTCTAACCCTAACCCTATCCTTAACCCTAATCCTAAACCCTAAACCATAAACCCAAAGCCCAAAATATCAAAACCCTAACATCAAACACTATAACAGAGATATTAAAACTAAAATCCTTAACCCCAAACCCTAAAACTAAAAAAAAACTAAAACCTAACCCTTACCCTAACGCTAACCATAACCCTAACCCTACCATATACCCTAAACCCCAAGCCTAAAATACCAAAACCCAAACATAAGCCTTAAAACCATTGATATTTAACCTCCAATCCTAAACCCTAAATCCAAAAACTAGAGAAAGAAAAGAGCAAAACCCTAACTTTAACCCTAACCCTAACCCTAATCCTAAACCATAAACTCAAAACCCTAAGCCCAAAATAAAAAACCCAAATATTAAATACTAAACCATAGATTTTAAAACTCAAATGCTAAACCCTGAACGATAAAACCTGAAACAAAACCTACACCCTAACTTTGATACTAACCTTAACTCTAAACCTTAAACCCTAAGTTGAAAAAAAGAGCTAAGTCTAAAATATGAAAACCCAAACATCAAGCACTAAAATATAGATTTTAAACCTCAAATCCTAAACCACAAACCCTAAAACCTAAAAAAAAAAAAAACTAACGCTAACCCTAAGCCTAAACCATTAACCCAAAACCCCAAGCCCAAAATAACAAAACCCAAACATTAAACACTAAACAATAGATTTTAAACCAAAACTTCCAAACAACAATACCTAAAACCTAAAAAAAAAAAACTAAACCCTAACCCTAACCCTATCCCTAACACGAACCCCAACCCTTACCCTATCCTTAACCTAATCCTAAACCCTAAACCCTAATCCTAAAGCCCAAAGTACCAAAACCCTAACATTAAACACTAAACCATAGATATTACAACTCAAATACTTAACCCCAAACCCTAAAACCTAAAAAACAATCTAATCGCTAACCCTAACCTTAACATTAACCCTAACCCTAACCTTACTATAAACCCTAAACCCCAAGCCCAAAATACCAAAACCCAAACATTAAACATTAAATCATTGATATTAAACCTCAAATACTAAACCCTAAACCCAAAAACCTAAAAAAAAACTAACCGTAACCCTAAGCCTAACCTTAGCCCTCACCCTAACCGTAAACCATATACCCGACACCCTAAGACAAAAATACCAAAACCCAAAACCATAGATTTTAAACCTCATACGATAAACCCTGAACCATAAAACCTAAAAAAAAAGCATACACCCTAACCCTAATCCTAACGCTAACCCTAACCCGTAATCCTAAGTCCAAAAAAAGTCCAAAAAAAATCCTCAAGTCCAAAATACAAAAAACCAAACATTAAACACTAAACCGTATTTTTTAAACCTCAAATCGTAAACCACAAACCCTAAAACCTGAAAAAAAACTTAAACCCTAACCCCAACCCTAACCCAAACCGTAACCCTAACCTTAGCCGTATCCCTAAACCTAAACCATTAACCCAAAACCCCAAGACAAAAATACTAAATCCCAAATATTAAACACTAAACCATAGATTTTAAACCAAAAATCCTAAACCCCAAAACCTAAAACCTAAAAATAAAAAACTATAAACCTTAACTTTAACCCTATCCCTAACATGAATCACAACTCTAACCCTATCCCTAACACGAACCCAACCCTATCCTTAACCCTAACCCTAAACCCAAAACCCTAAACCCCAAGCCCAAAATACAAAAACTTTAACATTACACACTAAACCATAGATATTACAACTCAAATCCTTAACCCCAAACACTAAAACCTAAAAAAAATAAACCCTAACCCTAACCCTAACCCTACCATAAACCCTAAACCCCAAGCCCTAAACACCAAAACCCAAACATTAAACACATAACCATTGATATTTAACCTCAAATCCTAAACCCTAAATCCAAAAACCTAAAAAAAAGCAAAACCCTAACTCTAACCCTAACCCTTACCCTAATCCTAAACCATAAACTCAAAACCCGAAGGCCAAAATACCAAAACCCAAACATTTAATACAAACCATAGATTTTAAACATCAAATGCTAAACCCCAAATCCTAAAACCTAAAATACAATCTAAACCCTAACCCTTACCCTAACATTAACCCTAACCCTAACCCTACCATAAACTCTAAACCCCAAGCCCAAAATACAAAAAACCAAACATTAAACACTAAACCGTTGATATTAAACCTCAAATACTAAACCCTAAACTCAAAAACCTAAAAAGAATCCCTAACCCTAACTCTAACCCTAACCCTAAACCATAAACCTTAAACCCTTAGCCCAAAATACCAAAACCCCAACATTAAATACTAAACCATAGATTTTAAACCTCAAATGCTAAACCTTTGAACCATAAAACCTAAAAGACAACCTACACCCTAACCCGAAACAGTAAGTCCAAAAAAAATCCCCATGTCCAAAATACAAAAACCCAAACATTAAACACTAAACCATAGATTTTAAACCTCAAATCCTAAACTACAAACCCTAAAACCTAAACAAACCCTAACCCCTAACCCTAACCCTAACCCAAATCCTAACCCTAACCTTAACTCTAACCCTAACCCTAAACCATTAACCCAAAACCCCAAGCCCAAAATACTAAACCCAAACATTAAACACTAAACGGTAGATTTTAAACCAAAATCCTAAACCCCAAAACCTAAAACCCAAATATAAAACATAAACCCTAATTCAAACCCTATCCCTAACACGACACTAATCCTAACCCTATCCTTAAACCTAACCCTAGACCCTAAACCCTAAACCCCAAGCCCAAAATACTAAAACCCTAACAATAAACACTAAAGCATTGATATTACAACACAAATCCTTAACCCCAAAATCTAAAAACTAAAAACAAACCTAAACCCAAACCCTAAACCTACCATAAACCCTAAACCCCAAGCCTAAAATACCAAAACCCAAACATTAAACACTAAACCATTGATATTCGACCTCAAATCTTAAACCCTAAACCATAAAACCTTAAAAAAAAAAAACCTAACCCTAAACCTAACCTAACCCTAACCCTACCCATAAAACATAAAACTCAAACCCTATGTCCAAAATACCATTCTAAAACATTAAATACTAAATCATATATTTTAAACCTCAAATGATAAACCCTTGTAAGACCCCCAAAATGAGTTAGGCTATCTAGAGCCTAACATGTTCGTCATAAGAGTGTAAGGTCCTAAAATGTATTATAATATGGTATTGAGGTAGTGTGTAAAGTTTGAGGTGATTTGGAAGTCAAACGTCAAGGGACGACCAAGACGTTCGACAACTAGTCACCTATGTTACTCATGTGTCTATACTTGCGTATAATTGTATGTCACGAGATAATGAAGTCTTAAAATCAGTCAAAATTATGTATATGCAGTATATGGAGTTTCATGAAGTTTAGAGGTCAAACATCCAAGAATGTCTAAGACGTTCGAAAGTCCATTGAGACGTCTGAGTATGTCTTCATGGGGCCTAGCATGTTTGGACGTGTTTTAGGTGTGAATTTTGGGTGAAACTTGCTTGGAAGGTCATTGACTTGTAAATGTGCATATTTACGTTGGAAACACCCAGGTACGACTTCCCAAGTTCCCCGCAAAAGAGACCATAGGAAGGACCCAAGGGTTGTCGAGACACTGCCTTGGTAGTGTCAATCTACTAAACCAAATGACGCCCTTTTTGTTGACAAACGGCCCGTCAATGGTGGTATAGTCTATGAAAACTTACCCTACTTTAGGCTTAACCAAGTAATAAGCCAAGACCCCATCGACTGAAGCCACAGACGGCCCATCGATGGACCTACAGGCCGTCGATTGTGGCATGCAACTGCTGCCTGCGCACTATTTCATTAAAGGGGTGAATGGGAAATTCACCCCACGTCCTAAACTTACCCTACATGATTTATTTGGTGATTTTTGGGTGTATATATGTGATAAAATACGTGATCAACCCATTCCCAAACAATTCCACACAAAATAAAGTTTCCCTCCAAAATCAATTCTCCTTAGAAACCTCCATTGAAGGTGAAGCTCAAGAACAGCTTGGATATTGTATTTACATGGATTATTCATCAATTTATAGAGGTTTTGAACTATACAAAGGTATGGTAATCCTTCATCTCTCGTTATCCTTCCATCTAGAGAGTTAATCTCAAAGTTATGAAAGAGATTTCATGATCAAACTTCTTCTTCTTAAATCTAGCCATGAGTTCTATCAAAAAATGTTATTAATGGATTAATAATGATGAATTGATGATAATGTATTGGGTTTAACGTGATTTTCAATCCAATTTCATGATGAACCCATGTCCCCTCCCATAATCGATTTAGCCCTTGCATGGGCATTGTGATTGTGGCTTGTATTGGTGGATTTGTGATTCTCTTACGTTTAATTTATTATATCTACTGTTATTTAAGTATATTGATATTTAATTGTTGAGGAATGATGCAATTGGATCAATGAATGAAGATTTGAACATGTTTAGCCAATGCCTCTATGTGATCACTGTACCCTTGCATGTATTAAGCATAAAATTGGAATTTGATTATGATAGGATGCTTGTAGCTACTACCTTAGGTTAATATCATGATTTAATTGTAAATATAAATCTTGTATGATCAAAGTGAATAAGTCTTGGTATAAGTTGATTTAGGTTCTTCTAGTCTATCGATTGATATTACAATGTATGTGATGTGATCTCGATTTTAGGTTAGATGAAGCATGATTACTTTTGAGTAATGATATCTCTAGATACTTACTAAAATGTACATTATGGTAAAAATATGATTGATGAGCAAGTCTTTAGGGAATCAGTAGCATTGCTTATTTTCTCTACTCTTGATTGAATTAATAGTTTAATGCCTATGTTGGTATCTTGATCTTGTAGGGATTTAAGCATGATTTAGTTATGTTAAGTGTATATTTATCCACTGCCCTATATTTATAATATATATGACATCTGATTTATGATCCATGCAAGTGAATTTGGTTAATGGTTTATGTCCTTCTACCTTCTAGTATGTTAATGTGTTGTACTAGTTGTAGCATGACCTTGTAGTAGCTTATACATGACTCTTTTTATGATTATGGTACTTAAGATACTGTCCTATACTTGAACTGTTGATGAAAGAGTAGTAATGGTCAATGATGACCAAAGGCTAAAGGATTGGTAAGAATTGTTCTACTCTCTTTTACTTCTCTACTTCTCTATAGTGTTGTTGATAAAGCCTTGTATGACATTGTGTGGTATGGTCCACTTATGGTGGCGGTGTCTACTTATTTTCAATATTTATATGTATTGATTATGGCCTTGAAGTCAAATTGATGAATATATGAGTGTGTGATAATCATACTATGTGAAGCTTATGCCTACTTTCGTATTCTAGTTGTGATTTAGATTGTATGGCTATTGTATAAGCATGTGTGTATTTAGGTTAGGGTAAAGTTTAGGTGATGTCATTGATGAGTTAAAATGGTTAATAACCCCTTATCTGTGTACCCTTATGTGAATGCATGAATAGCTAAGTTAGGATTCTTAAGTGTAACATGAATTTGAATTGTCTCCTATGCCATTGTGTGTTGTGTGGTCTATGATTGAATGTCTATTGTGGTTCTAAGAGGTTACTACCTCAATATGTTGTTGATACCCATTATTTGATCATATTGACAAAGGTACACATACCCTCACTCTACATGCATGCTTACAAGTAGTATAGGTCATGGTGTCTAAATGAAAGGTAGTTCTCATATTCACTAATCTATGCTATGATGCATGCTAAGCTTGAGTCCATGAAAGTGTGTTACGAACATGCCTTATATGGTATAATTTGAAGTATGAGGTATTATAACTAGTGCCTAATTGTGTTTATATGAAACCATGGTTCATATAATTACACTTGTACAATTATGCATGAATGAAATGATCTATGACCATGTGTGGAATTTATGTGTTATGTGAAAGGTTTGATCACATATAAGTACACACACATGAATGATGATATAGTAAATAGAGGGGCCTTGAAAGGTGTGCCCAAGAATACTCTAAAACTAGATAGGTGCTTCAATATGCAATAAGCATACGGGGAACAAATGTCCTAAGCCTATGTATGAAAGATGTTAATAAAGACTTTTAAATAAAGGGAACTTAGATTAGAAACGAGTGAACTTGTCAATAAGAGGTGTTGACTTCCCTTGGAGGAAGATTCAACATTTGTTCCTTATAGAGTGTTGACTTCCCTTAGAGGAATACTCACCTGTGGATCCACATGAGGTGGTCGCTTCCCTTTGAGGAAGGTTTACTCATGTTTTCTCATGATAGGAGGCCCCAATTTCCAAATGGCATGTTGAGGGATCCCTACCTCTTAGTTCCATAAACAATGCTTGCCACATAGGATATAGCAAGTGAATTCACTTAGGATGTACGTCAAGGTTCTACTTTCGCTAAGTGGAACACCTTCCAATGGTGTAAATCTCTACAACAAGAAATTCCATGTTTAGCAATCATGGTCTTAGTGTCGGTTAAAGCTATAGTTCCCCTAAATTAAAATGGACCATGGAAGTAAATGACTAGGGCCCTAACTAGGATGACTTAAGGGAGGTTACTTAGGATAGGTGGAAGTAATGAACCCATCTAGATATTGCACAAGCAGCTCCTTAGGATGTCCTAGGGAGGTGGCCTAATGTGTATGATTATGCTTATGTCTTTATGCATGACATATTAGTAATTGTCTACTTGTTATGAAGATGTGCATGGTATAAGTCTAAATGATGTGAACTTGTCCCTATATGCATGATGTTGGTCTTGATGAATATATGATGAAGGTCTTGCCTAGCTTGGATAAAGTTACCTTTACTTGTTATGATGATGTATGAAGTTTTAAGGGTTGTGGTCTCATGATAGGTTTACTAAGTATGTGTGAGGTTATGGGGCTTCACATGTACATTGCACTAGTAGACTAAGATTGAGGTCATGAGTAAAATCTTAAAATGATTCATGTGAAGTGAATATATGTGCAAATGGATGTAACATACTGTAAAGCCAATGATGTCTTGACTTAAATGTGTCTATGATATATTATGCTTATGTAATGATATGTGTTGGGTTATGTAGGTTGTATGTATGCTTTCTTTGTGACCTTAAGGTGATGCATTGCACAAAGTATCACTAAATGTGGCTTAAATTCTATATGTTATTTTATATGATGATTGGCTTTTTAATATGTCGATATCAAGTATGTGGATGATTTTAATGCTATTGTATAAAGGTTTTATGAAGATTTACTCAAAAAGGCATGAAGTATGATTTCAAGAAAACGTTCCTATTAAATGCATGTTTTTGCGTGGTTGCCATACTTAGTGCATTATTGTACTAACTCCATTCTTCTCTAGTTTTTACACTAAGTGTAATTGTGAATGCTTAATGGATGTCTATATAATTGAGGAGCTTGATATGTGATTCCCAAGCTCAAGGAAAAGGGGTCCTTAAGTTCCAAGGATTCCCTACTTATGGTTTACTGTAAAGTGTATAAATTAATACTTATGTCTTATGTTTTAAGGTCGTGTCCCTAATGTACTATAATGTTGTTGAGTATAAGATGGCAAAGCGACTTAAGCTCTAAATATGTATTATGACTTATGTTTAATATATATATATGAAGTGATGTTTCTAGCATATGATGTGCTATAAAAAGTTTTAAATTTTCCGCTAAATTTACTATGACAATGCCATGAATGATAACTATGGGCTTGTATAAGACCTCCGAGAGGTAAAGTACGCCACGTTACTTCTAGGGGGTACTCCCCAAATGTGAAAACCCTGAACCATAAAACCTAAAAAAAACCACACCCTAACCCTGATCCTAACCCTAACCCTAACCCTAAACACTAAACACTAAACCCTAAGTCAAAAAAAAGAAGTCCAAAAGAACCCTAATTCAAAAATACAAAAATTCAAACATTAAACACTAAACCATAGATTTTTAACCTCAAATCCTAAACCATAAAGCCTAAAACCTAAAAAAAAACTAAACCTTAACCCAAACCTAACCCTAACCTTAACCCTAACCCTAACCCTAACCCTTAAACCATTAACCCGAAACTCATGCCAAAAATACCAAAACCAAAACATTAAACACTAAATAATATATGTTAAACCAAAAATGCTAAACCTCAAACCCTAAAACCTAAAGACCCTAAACCATAACCCTAACCCTATCCCTTACACGAACCCTAACCCTAATCCTATCCTTAACCCTAACCCTAAACCCTAACCCAAAGCCCAAAATACTAAAACCCTAACATTAAACACTATATCTTAGATATTACAACTCAAATCCTTAACCCCAAACCGTAAAAACAAAAAAAAAACCTAACCCTAACCCTAACCCTATCATTAACCCTAATTTTAACCATACCATAAACCCTAAAACCCAAGCCCATAATACATAAACCCAAATAGTAAAAACTAAACTATTGATATTTAACCTCAAATCCAAAACCCTAAACCCAAAAACCTAAAAAAAATAAAAACCCTAACCTCAACCCTAACCATAAACCATAAACTCAAAACCCTAAGCCCAAAATACCAAAACCCAAACATGAAATACTAGACCATAGATTTTAAACCTTAAATGTTAAACCCAAAACAATAAAATCTAAAACAAAAACTACACCCTAACCCTAATACTAACCTTAAACCTGTAACGACCCTAAAAATGGATATGATAAGTAATGCTTAATGTGGCTAGAATTCCTACGATTTGACCGGGTTCACACGGATTGATGCGCGTAGAACCAGACCTCGGAACCCTTGCTACAGCCAAGCCAACTAACTTGTGGAGTTATTTGAGTTAGTAAAGGTTGGGTCCAGCCATGTAGGGCTCTCGAATACAAAGATTTACTCGAAGGAGTCTTTACCGGACTTAAAAAGGGAAACTCTTAGGTGTGGAGGGTCTAGGGGTAAAATGGTCTTTTTCTAGGCTAAGGGTAGTATCGTAATTACCCTAAATATATAATTAATTATTTAATTAATAAGATGGAGGGGAATTTTGGGGAGAGAGGGCCAAAATGGGTTCTAAGAGTGAAGTCTTACTCCACCCGGGTTCGAACCTAGGTGGAAGCAATGAATTAAATTTGGTTTATTTAAGTTGGTAAATTAATGTAATTAATTAATATTTATTATTTATTGGCTGATTTAAAATAAAAGGAAATCAGATTTTTTTAATATTTAACTAAACCTTATTTGACTAAGTCCTAAACTAGACTCCTAAGCCTAATAAAACTCTCACTCTCTCACGTTTATCTCCTCAACATCCACGACCATTATCTCTTCTTTCTCATGTGTTTTCTCTGCCTAAATAACATACAAGAACAGAAAATTTACTAAAGTTCTTCACACTTGAAGAACTCACAATGAAAAATAAAATCAAACGCTAAGCAAAATACGTTAGGCAAAGGGAGGGTTTTCCGTCGAAAGGTTGGTGTTGAAACTTGGTTTTGGAGGTGAGTGTTGGAGACGGTTTGGGCAGAAACTTCAAGGTTTGAACATCATAAAAGGTATAGGTTCTCTTCTCTCTTGGTCCCTTTCCCAAGAGACCCCTTAAGGTTCAGACGAATCTATTCCGAAAACTAGGGTTGTTCCCCATTGCATGTCCCTGTCACTAGCTCCCAATGATTTGTAGGTTGGGTATGTTTGCTGGTAGATATTAGGCATGTATTGTGTTTTCTTGAAAGAATATGTTTATTAATGTGTGTTAAAAATCGTTTGAATGATAACCTACGTGTTCCGAAACTATGTGCATGTATGTGCAAAAATGTGGCAGTGACTAGGTGTTCTCGGGTTAAGGCTAAAAAATTATGATGTTATGGTTGTTATCTTACGTGCATAAATTTATGTAAATCGTGATGTTCATATGAGTTGAAATGTGGCTGATTTGAATGATAATCTCTTGGTTAAACGAATCCATGAAAAATGCACCTAAGAACGTATTAAATCATCTACGAATTACCCTATGAATTTACGTGTAAATGTTGATGAAAGTATGCTGAAAAATTTCATAAAAATTTCCAGCTTCAAGTGATGAATTTCGGTCAATTTAAGAGGGTTCAAAATGTTGTGCAAAATGAATTAAAACAAGTGAGGTCATGGAGGATTGAACCCGTGACCTCACCATCTTAAACCATGAAAATAAAGAAGTAAAAAGGAATGTGCGAAGGGGATTCGAACCATGGTCTTGCTGGAAAATAAGCTATGAAAATAAGAAATTAGAGAAGTGGGATTCGAACCCACAACCTCTCAGACAGCTTAAGAAAAAAAATGAAAAGAAAAGAAATGTGAGGCGTGGGAATCGAACCCACGACCTCTTGGCAGTAAAGGTGAATTAGAAGAAAATGAAAAGAAAAGAAATGTGAGGCGTGGTAATCGAACCCATGACCTCTAGGCAGTAAAGGAGAATTACAAGAAAAATAAAGTAAGGCTGTGGGGGTTTGATCCCACAACCTCATGGTCAACTCGAAATAGTCAAGTAAAAATAAATAAAAAAATAAAAGGGGCTGTGGGGGTTCGATCCCAGAACCCCTCGGCCAAGGAAGAGAATTTTCAAAGGATAGAAATAAAAAGGAAACGTTGATGTTGGGGCTCGATCTAGGGTCCCAATGTTATGTGGACCGAAATTAAATAAAAAGAAAAATGTGAAGTGTTGTCCAAGGGATTCGAAACCGGTTCCCTTGCCCAAATTCCGTATTGATACATAAGTCATACGTGAATTAAATATTCAAGAATAATGCTGCCTACTTAGATCGAAATCAAGATCTTGGCATACATACAATATGCATTAGTCTTGTACTACATAATCTTAGGAAGATATGAATCACTTAAACGAACTATGAATGAAGCCTCATGGCTTGTATGTTTAGACCCATAAGTCTAACATACGTTTACAAATAAGTGAACCTAAGATGTATGTAATGAAATGATGTAAATCTAGAAGGGTTAAGTGCGAGTGTAGAACACACTAAATGGCCAAGTGTATTGGCATACGATGAAATGGATATTATGTAATGAAATGTTGAAACCCTAGAAGGGTTAAGTAAGAGTGTGAAATACACAAATGGCCAAGTGCATTGGCATATGATGAAATGAACATTCACGTAAAAAGGGGTGAGTAATTATGAAGAGAAAATGTGCTAATGTTAATGAATGTGGTGACAAAATGATAAGAGGCTAATGTCAAAGATGAGAGCAATCTCAAATGAGCCTAAGTAAATGTTACCAAAAGGTACTCACCTATGAGAGTGTAAAGTTAATGAAGAGACCAGTCTCTATGAACAGTCTAATGAAAGTATTGAGAATAATGTATACTTAATACAAATGATGAGATGAGAAATCATCTATTGAGCTATGATGTCCTCATACTAGAAGCCAACTTCCATGACGTATGAGTTTAATGAAATGGAACTTTATACTGAGCACCAATAGACTAGCTATGAGCGGTGATGCCTTCTTTCGGGAAGGGGCGGAGGTTCACGTAACTCTCATGAGATGAGACTGTCCTGGCATGCCGGGTATGGGTCTCCTTACATCTCCTAGTCTTTGAACCTATACTGCCAATATAGGGATTTGGCGGGGTTCAATTCCCATGTACGCTAGCATGTTTTGGGTCACTTTGGCCGGTGATTCCACCTCTTTTCGGTGTAGGGGAGACACTGGATTTCATGATGCTCACATGATCTATGTCGGTTACAGTTAAAGTTCCCAATGAATGAATGAGGCCAGCCTCAAATGATGCACATAATGAAACGAACGATACCAAAGGTGTTAGGATAGGATAATCAAGAGGTGAGCTAGACTCAAGTAATGACACTAGGTTATTCTTGATCATTGCACAGCAAACCTGATGAAAGTCTTAAACTACATCCTAGGTATAGCTGGTGTTCATACTAGCCTATGAACGAAATGAAATGAAGTACGTATGAATGAATGAAGCAGACTCTGTGTTTGCTAATGAAGACTCCCTAGTTGAGGTCCCATATGTTGAGCCCTCATTTTGGAAAGTCTTAATGTCAAGTCCATGATTCCAAGGTCTCATGGCATATAAATGAATGTTATAAAAGATGTTATGTGCTATATGCAATATGATATGTGCTATATGTAAGATGTTATGTGTTGTGTGCAATATGATAAGTATGATGATGCATGTTACTATCATGGCATGACTATTCTAATCTAAATTTGGAAAGCTCACTGACTTTCCTAATCCAAATTTGGAAAGTTCACTAACTTTCCTAATCCCAATTTGGCAAGTCCACTGACTTGACTTTCCATAATCATGTTGTTAGGAAAGAGCTATTCTTACTCATGCATGTCCTTGGTGTGTGCTTGCATATACCCATACTTAGTACAAGTGTGTACTAATCCCATACAACTCTATAATTTTAGGTGCAGGCACAGGTGGACGCTAGAGCTTACAGGTTGACATTGCAGCTATCCGGACGTGGAGCTTTCATCCGGACTTGGTAGGCCCTCATACTTTCGAGGATGTCTACTGTTATTATCTAGCTTAGACTTAGGCTTTATCTAGTCGAGCATGTTCCACTAGTGTTTCTTTCAACTTTCATTTCAGACTTTGTATTGGTGCCGTTTTGGCAAAAATACGTTTAATGCAATTATGAACTGTTTCTTTCATTTGGTTATCTATATATTAGATGGTTGATTTGTGAACGCCCATAATGTTAAGTTTAAAATGTTTAGCATGAAATAAGAAAACAAAAAGTTCAAATTTTCCGCTAAAATTAACCTAGATGAAGTAAGAATGACGTATGTAGGCTTTTCTGTGACCTCTAAGAGGTCAACGACGCCGGTCTCGTCTGGGGTCTACATTCCGGTCGTGACAAACCCTAACTATAAACCCTAAATCCTTAAACCTAAGTCCAAAAAAGAAGTCCAAAAAAACTCTAGGTCCAAAATACGAAAACCCAAACATTAAACACTAAACCATTGATTTTAAACATCAAATCCTTAACCACAAACCCTAAAACCTTAAAAAACGTAAACCCTAACCCTAACCCTAACCCTAAACGATTAACCAAAAACCCTGAGCTCAAAATACTGAAACCCAAACATTAAATACTAAACCATAGATTTTAAGCCAAAAATCCTAAACCTTAAAACCTAAACCCTAAAAAAAAAATTAAACCCTAACCCTAACCCTAACCTTAAGCCTAACCGTAACCCTAACATTAACCCTAACCCTACCATAAATCCTAAACCCAAGCCCAAAATACCAAAACACAAACATTAAACATTAAACACTAAACCATTGATAATAAATCTCAAATCCTAAACCCTCAAACCAAGAACCTAAAAACACCCAAAAAAGTAACCCTAACCCTAACCCTAACCTTAACCCTAACCCTAACTCTAAGCAATAAACCAAAAATCCTAAGCCCAAAATACGAAAACCCAAACATTAAATACTAAACCATAGATTTTAAATCTCAAATGCTAAACCCTGAACCATAAAACCTACAAAAAAACCTACATCCTAACCCTAATTCTGACCATAACCCTAACCCTAAACCTAAACCTAAACCCTAACTCCAAGAAAGAAGTCCAAAATAAAAACTCTAAGTCCAAAATATGTAAACCCAAACATTATACACTAAAGCATAGATTTTAAACCTCAAATTCTAAACAACAAGCCCTAAAACCAAAAAAAATCCTAAACCCTAACCCTAACCCTAACACAAACCCTAACCCTAACCATAACCCTAACCCTAACACTAAACCATTAACCCGAAACCCTAAGCCCAAATACCAAAACCCAAACATTAAACAATAAACCATATAGTTCAAACTAAAAATCCTAAACCCCAAAACCTAAAATCTAAAAATAAAACTAAACCCTAACACAAATCCTATCCCTAACACGAACCCTAACCCTAACACTAAACACTAAACCAAAAGCCCAAAATACCAAACCCTAACATTAAACACTATATCATCTATATTAAAACATAAATCCTTAACCCCAAACCCTAAAAACTAAAAAAAAAAACTAAACCCTAATCCTAACCCTAACATTTACCCTAATTTTAACCATACAATAAACCCTAAACCCCAAGCCCAAAATACATAAACCCAAACAGTAAAAACTAAACTATTAATATTAACCTCAAATCCAAAACCCTAAACCGAAAAATCGAAAAAAAACAAAAACTGTAACCCTAACCCTAACCTTAACCCTAAACCCTAAACGCAAAACCCTCAGCCTAAAATACCAAAACCCAAACATGAAATACTAGACCATAGATTTTAAACCTTAAATGTTAAACCCTAAACCATAAAATCTAAAACAAAAACTACACCCTAACATTAATCCTAACCTTAACCCTAACCCTAAATCCTAAATCCTTAACCCTATGTCCAAAAAAGAAGTCCAAAAAAACCCTAGGCTAAAAATACGAAAACCCAAACATTAAACACTAAACCATAGAATTTAAACATCATATCCTAAACCACAAACCCTAAAACCTAAAAAAAAACTAAACCCTAACCCTAACCCTAACCGTAACCTTAACCCTAACCATAATCCTAAACGATTAACCCAAAATCATGAGATCAAAATACTAAAACCCAAACATTAAATACGAAACCATAGATTTTAAACCAAAAATCCTAAACCCTAAAAAAAACTAAACCCTAACCCTAACTCTATCCCTAACACAAACCGTAACCCTAACCCTAAACCTTACATCCTAAACCAAAAGACCAAAATACCAAAACCCTAACATTAAACACTAAGCCATATATATTACAGCTCAAATCCTTAATCCAAAACCGTAAAGCCTAAAAACAATCTAAACTCTAACCCTAGCCCTAACATTACCCCTAACCCTCACCCTACCATAAACCCTAAACTGCAAGCCCAAAATACCAAAGCCCAAACATTAAAAACTAAATCATTCATATTGAACCTCAAATCCTAAACCCTAAACCCAAAAACCTAAAAAAAAATAAATATAACCATAACACTAACCCTAAACCATAAACCCTTAACCCTAAGCCTAAAATACCAAAACCCAAACATTAAATACTAAACCACAGATATTAAACCTCAAATGTTAAACCCTGAACCACAAAAACTAAGATAAAAAAATACACCCTAACCCTAAACATAACCCTAACCCTAACTCTAAACCCTAAGCCCCAAACCATAAGTCCAAAAAAAAGTACCAAGAATAACCCTTAGTCAAAAATACAAAAACCCAAACATTAAACAATAAACCATAGATTTTAAACCTCAAATCCTAAACCACAAACCCTAAAACCTTAAAAAACCTAAACTGTAACCCTAACCATAACCCATACCCTAACCCTAACGTTAACCTTAAGTCGAACCCTAAACCATTAATCCAAAACCCTAATCCCAAAATACCAAAAACCAAGCATTAAATACTAAATCATATATTTTAAACCTCGAATGCTAAACCTTGAACCATAAATCCTTAAAAAAAACTACACCCTAACCCGAATCCTAACACTAACCCTAACCCTAAACCCTAAATCCAAAAAAAAAGTCCAAAAAAACCATAAGTCCAAAATACGAAAACCCAAACATTAAACACAAAACCATAGATTTTAAACCTCAAATTCTAAACCACAAACCCTTAAACATAAAAAAAACAAAATCCTAACCCTAACCCTAACCCTAACACAAACATTAACCCTAACCTTAACCCTAACCATAACCCTAAACCATTAACCCGAAACCCGAAACCCAAAATACCAAAAAACTAACATTAAACACTAAATCATAGGAATTACAGCTCAAATCCTTAATACAGAACGCTAAAGCCTAAAAACCAATCTAAATTCTAACCCTAGCCCTAACATTAACCCTAACCCTCACCCTATCATAAACCCTAAATTGCAAGCCCAAACATAAAATACTAAATCATTGATATTAAACCTCAAATCCTAAACCCTAAACCCAAAAACCTAAAAACAAAACCAAAACCCTATCCCTAACACTAACCCTAAACCATAAACCCTTAACCCTAAGCCCAAAATACCAAAACCCAATCATTAAATACTACACCACAGATATTAAACCTCAAATGTTAAACCCTGAACCACAAAACCTAAGATCAAAACATACACCCTAACCCTAAACATAACCCAAACCATAACCCTAAACCCTAAACCCTAAACCATTAGTCCAAAAAAAGTCCCAAAAATAACCCTTAGTCGAAAATACAAAAAACCGAATATTAAACAATAAACCATAGATTTTAAACCTCAAATCCTAAACGAAAAACCTTAAAACCTAAAAAAACCTAAACTCTAACCCTAACCACAACCCATACCCTAACCATAACCTTAACCCTAACTCTAACCCTAAACCATTAACCCAAAATTCTAAGCCCAAAATACTAAAACCGAAGCATTAAATACTAAACCATAGATTTAAACCTCGAATGCTAAACCTTAAACCATAAATCCTTAAAAAACCCTACAAGCTAACCCTAATGCTAACCCTAACCCTAAACCTAAACCTTAAACCCTAAGTTGAAAAAAAGTCCAAAAAACCCTAAGGCCAAAATACGGAAACCCAAACATTAAACACAAAACCATAGATTTTAAATGTCAAATTCTAAACCACAAACCCTAAAACATAAAAACAAAATTCCTAACCCTAACCCTAACCCTAACCTTAACCCTAACCCTAACCTTAACCCTACCCTAACCCTAAACCATAAACCCGAAACCCCAAACTCAAAATACCAAAACCCTAACATTAAACACTAAACCATAGATATTACAGCTCAAATCCTTAATCCAAAACCCAAAAGCCTAAAAAACAATCTAACTCTAATTCTAGCCCTAACATTAACCCTAACTTTCACCCTACCATAAACCCTAAACTGCAAGCCCAAAATACCAAAGCCCAAACATTAAACACTAAATCATTGATATTAAACTTCAAATCCTAAACCCTAAACCCAAAAAGCTAAAAAAAAAAAAACTTAACCCTAACCCTAACACTAAACCATAAACTCTTAACCCTAAGCCCAAAATACCAAAACCCAAACATTAAAGACTAAACCACATATATTAAACATCAAATGTTAAACCCTGAACCACAAAACCTAAGATCAAAAAATACACCCTAACCATAAACATTACTCTAACCCTAACCCTAAACCCTAAACCCTAAACCCTAAACCATAAGTCCCAAAAAAAGTCCCAAAAATAACCCTTAGTACAAAATACAAAAAACCAAACATTAAACAATAAACCATAGATTTTAAACCTCAAATCATAAACCACAAACCCTAAAACCTAAAAAAACCTAAATTCTAACCCTAAACCATAAACCATACCCTAACCTAACCTTAACCCTAACTCTAACCCTAAACCATTAACCCAAAACCCTAAGCCAAAAATACCAAAACCCAAGCGTTAAATACTAAACCATATATTTTAAACCTTGAATGCTAAACCTTGAACCATAATTCCTTAAAAAACCCTACACCCTAACCCTAAGCCTAACCCTAACCCTAACCCTAAACCCCAAATCCTAAACCCTAAATCCAAAAAAGGTCCAAAAAAAACCCTAAGTCCAAAATACGAAAATCCAAACATTAAACACAAAACCATAGATTTTAAACCTCAAATTCTAAACTACAAACCCTAAAACATACAAAAATTAAATCCTAACCCTAACCCTAACCCAAACATTAACCCTAACCTTAACCCTAACCCTAACCCTAAACCATTAACCCCAAACCCCAAACCGAAAATACCAAAACCAAAACATTAAACACTAAAACAATGATTTTAAACTAAAAATCCTAAACACCAAAACCTAAAACCTAGAAAAAAAACTCAACCCTAATCCAAACCCTATCCCTAGGAAGAATCCTAACCCTAACCCTGTCCTTAACCATAACCCTAAAACCTAAACCGTAAACCCAAAGCCCAAAATACTAAAACCCTTAAATTGAACACTAACCCATAGATATTATAACTCAAATCCTTCACCCCATACCCTAAAATCTAAAAAACAACCTAAATCCTAACCCTAACCCTAACATTAACCCTAACCCTACCATAAACCCTAAACCCCAAGCCCAAAATACCAAAACCCAAACATTACACACTAAACCATTGATATTAAACCTCGAATCCTAAACCGTCAAACCAAAAACCTAAAAACACCTAAAACTTTAACCCTAACCCTAACTCTAACCTTAACCATAACCCTAACCCTAAACAATAAACCAAAAATCCTAACCCCAAAATACCAAAACCCAAACATTAAATACAAAACCATAGATTTTAAACCTCAAATGCTAAACCCTGAATCACAAAACCTAAAAAAAAAACTACACTCTAACCCTAATCCTAACCCTAACCCTAACCCTAAACCCTAAACCCTAAACCATAAGTCCAAAAAAAAGTCCCAAAGAAAACCCTTAGTGCAAAATACAAAAACCCAAACATTAACAATAAACCATAGATTTTAAACCTGAAATCCTAAACCACAAACCCTTAAAACTAAAAAAACCTAAAATCTAACCTTAACCATAACCCAAATCCTAACCCTAACCTTAACCCTAACCCTAACCATAAACCATTAACCCAAAACCCTAAGACCAAAATACAAAAAACCCAAACATTAAATACTTACCATAAATTATAAACCTCAAATGCTAAACCATGAACCATAATATGAAAACATAAACATTAAACACTAAACCATAAACCTCAAATCCTAAAATACAAACCCTAAAACCTAAAAAAAATCTAAACCCTAACTCTAACCCAAACCCAAACCCTAACGCTAACCCTAACCTTAACCCTAACCCTAACCCTAATTGTTTAACCCAAAACCCTTAGCTCAAATTACTGAAAACCAAACATGAAATACTAAACCATAGATTTTAAACCAAAAATCCTAAACACAAAACCTAAACCCTAAAAAAAACTAAACCCTAACCCTAACTCTATCCCTAACATGAACCCTAATCCTAACCCTATCCTTAAACCTAACCCTAAGCCAAAAGACCAATATACCAAAACCCTAACATTAAGCACTAAGCCATAAATATTACAGCTCAAATCCTTAATCTAAAACCCTAAAGTCTAAAAAACAATCTAAACCCTAACCCTAGCCCTAACATTACCCCTTTCCCTCACCCTACCATAAACCCTAAAACCCAAGCCCAAAATACAAAAAATTAAAACATTAAACACTAAACCATTGATATTAAACCTCAAATCCTAAACCCTAAACCCAAAAGCCTAAAAAAAAAAACTAACACTAACACTAAACCATAAACCCAAAACCCTAAGCCCAAAATACCAAAACCCAAACATTAAATATTAAACCATAGATATTAAACCTCAAATACTAAACCCTGAACCACAAAACCTAAAAAAACCACACCCTAACCTGAATCCTAATTAACCGTAACCCTAAACCCTAAACCCTAAACCTTAAGTCCAAAAACAAGTCCCAAAAAAACCCTTAGTACAAACACAAAACTCAAATATTAAAAAATAAACCATAGATTTTAACCTCAAATCCTAAACCATAAACCCTAAAACCTAAAAAAAAACTAAACTCTAACCCTAACCATAACCTTAACCCTAACCCTAACCCTAAACCATTAACCAAAAACCCTTAGCCCAAAATACCAAAAAGCCAAATTAGTTCTCTCTCTAACTTATCTCTCTGATACAAACACTCTCTAACTTTTCATTCAGCTGCGCATCCAACGACTAGTTAAACGGCTAGTTCGGAAGGGCCTAATATGGCGCGTGAGACACTGGCGGCGAACCTCAAACCGCCGGACCAGCCCCAATAGGGGCGCTCAGAGGAAAAGAATCAACCCTTAGCTGACTCCCTCTCTAATGCATCGAATAACTCCGGGAAAGTGCATTCTCAAGGTGTGATGAACAGTGAAATTTCTCGGAGGGGTTAAGAGGGGACCAACAACAATATTTCCCCAAAATAAATCAGGTGTAATCAAGATTACAATCGTGAAGTGGATGATTCTAATTAGTTGTAGATACTCCATAATCAATTATCTAGAAATAATGATCAAACAATTGAAAGAAACTAATGGAAAACTCTGGAAATATCGCGAATAATACCCAGGAGGGGGAGAGGAAATATAGACCATCCTACCAACGGAGTCGCGAGGAAACAATGAATGCGGTGTACTCGAAAAGGGAAGATGTCCATCTCACAACAATATCCAGTGAAATGGACTTTAGAATCGCAGGTAACAAAAATGCGGGTAGTCAAAATGCTCATCGAATGAACAATGTTACAGGAGATACTCATAAACAAGTGAGCAACGAGAAAAACAATGATGAAGGAAATTGAAAGAAGGAATCTGTGGAAGCAAGCCTAATATCTAAAGGTTTTCACAACAAAGCCTTAGCGTGCGATTAGGACATTATTGAGGTGGAGAGCTCTGCAAACTCCTCATTTGCATTCAATCCCAAAGAGGCATATGCTCAAAGACAAGGCCTTCAACAAACCTTCAAGGAGCAAGAAGAGGAAGCAAATCATGCAGGTAACCATACTAACTACAACTCTAAGTTCAAATATGCTAATAATGTTGTTAACAATGGCCATGAACATGAAAATGGTATGGGAAGTCAGCTGGTAGGACTAGTGGTCAGGAGAAGAATGAGGTAAACATTCAGAATGAATATCAGCAGGAAAAAGTGTATGATGAGAAGGGAAATACCAATACAAACTTGGAAAGGGAAAGTAATAGTCATGGAAAGGGGCAAATAGTTAGGGGGGATCAGATTCAATGGGCTCAAAATTAGAACATTGAGGTAGGAAATCAGGACTTGAAACACCAGGATCAACAGGATAACAATAGGCAGAGTCTCTACCATAGAGAATTTCCTAAGATTTATAGTATCTTTGAAAGAAGGAGTCCTAATGTTCAAAATGCTATTCAGAATGTCCCTAACCTCAACACTAATTCTTCTAATAATAATAAGAGTCATCCAGTTACTATTCAAGATCAGGTTCAGGAACCTGCTCCTTATACTGTTATCCAAACACTGGCTGCAAGATTGAGGCACATACATGCTGCTCAAGCTCCTACTGTGGTGTTGAGAACCACCCCAGACAAACTACCAAGTAGGGTCAGCCTGCAGTTATCTTTGATATGTATGATTACATGCACACCTTGACTGTGGACTGTAAGTACACCTTAGTTGGTAAATTTTAGTACTACCATGCCTAAAGTGGAATTGATCAGGAAGAGTTTTATACAACAAACTCAATTAAGTGGGGGGGTCAACATAGCACACTACAATGCAAAACATGTGTTTATTGACTTACAAAATGAGTTGGACTACAACACAGTCTGGACTCAACAAAGGATGACTATTGAAGGAAAATTGATGAGAATTCAAGCATGGACACCTTTCTTTAAACTTGAGGAAGAGACCCCTATTGTGCCTGTCTGGATTTTACTTCATGGATTACCATGGCACTGCTACAAGAAACCTTTCCTTACTCCTTTGTTGGAATCTGTTGGTAAGGTTGTTTATCTAGACAATGCTTCTATCAAGAGGTCTAGGGTAGGAATGGGCAAAGTTAAGCTGCAAATAGACTTGAGTAAGACTAGACCTAGACATGTTTGGATAGGACTAGATCCTGAGGATGATACCATTGGAATCTGGCAGCCTGTGGAATATGAGAATGTTCCCCAATATTGTGAGTATTGTAGACACCAGGGGTATGATATTGATGAATGTAAATCCAAATTGAGGGATGAAGAGTACAGACAAAGGAAAGAGAAAGAAGGGGAGAAAAAGAACAAAAACAAAGATTCCAACAAAGCAAAGGAACAAGAAGATAGACAAAACAAAAGTAAGGAAAATAGAGAGCAACAACAACAGCAAGGTATAGATAATAACAAGCAAAGGCAAGCAGAACAACAAAAAGAGGAGGAATGGCAAACTCAAAAAAGGAAAAACACAAGACAACAAGAGCAAGCAACCTCAAAGACCATATGGAGACCTACTGCTACAAACCTGACTACAAAGGAGGACCACCAAATAGGTATAAACACTAATTCTCCTCATTTATCTTTTACTAATATGGAAATGCAGAATGATCATAATGCACGAGGAGGGGACAGAGGAAACAAAGAGCAAAGAGTGACAGATGCACCAAACAAGGAACTAAAAGAAAACACTGCAACAATTCAGGAAAGGAGCAGAAGTCAAGGAATTCAAATCAAAGAGCACATGAGAAGCAGAGCAGACCAACAAAAACAACATCAACAAAAGGAAGGGACATATAACAATCCAGGTATCATAGCTAAGAACCCTACAAATACTGAATTAGATATCTCTGTTAGTAGGTTGGTTATAGCTGTTAGAGGTAAGGAAGAGGGATGTTAGGAGAACACTACTAACATGCAAGAAGGGGCAACCAAAGGGGGGAACCTATCTCATGATGGGCATGAGGAGGATTACACTGACCAAAACTCTGACTGTAGAGACCATAATTGTAGGAAAAAAGCAACAAAAAGAGAATGTTCAAAAAAGACAGGAAAATGAGCAACACAGGGACAACAAACTTACAATCAACAAGGATGTGCATAAGGGAATACAGGGTAGAGACACAAAAATCATGAACGCTCAAAATAAAGAAAACAAGGAAAAGGAGATGGAGAACAGTAATAGCAAAGATACTGTGGAAAATACCCCTAGAATTAAAAACAAGCCTAGCAAGCAGAAAAGGGATGATGCTAAGAGAAAACTCAATAAGCAACAAGAGGCAGACCAAGAAAACCATCACGAAAAGAGTGAATTCAAGTAAGGAGTTGGGGGTTGAAGACAAACAGCATGGTCACATCAATAGCTCAGACCAGACTAGAATACTAACCCCCCTCCTAGAGCACCATCTGATAAAGAATATGGCAAATGTCAAGTCAATACTGCCCCTCTAATTGATGAATATGCGGTTATCAATTCAGAGGATGAGGTTGAAAGAAATTATCAATATGGGCAAGAACTTGA
This sequence comes from Solanum sitiens, assembly GCA_016801875.1. Lineage (NCBI taxonomy): Eukaryota > Viridiplantae > Streptophyta > Magnoliopsida > Solanales > Solanaceae > Solanum > Solanum sitiens. The sequence continues at coordinate 145,395 of JABWTJ010000651.1, read as the reverse complement.
TGATGATGATGAGACTAGTGACGCTATGATAAGAGCATTTAGCCCTCCAAATGACAATGATTTGGAGAAGGAGGTTCCGCAAGTGACACAAAAAAATGGTTTATCTCCAAGAAGATTGAAACATGAGAAGTTTCATTTCCAAAACCAAGACATTAAAACTGTCACTGCTGGCAGACCAAATACAAGGCTTTTCTCCTCTAGAGTTTCCCAATGATTAGTACAATCATTTTGAATGTGAGAGATATCAACACTCAGGGAGTCATGGAAAGAATCAGATTTTTCAAAAAAATGAATCACCTTGACATTATTGTTATTCTAGAACCTTTTGCAGATAGTAGTAATGTCATGAACTTCAAGAATCAGCTAGCCATGGATAATGCTATAGCCAATTGTAATGGCAAAATCTGGTTTTATGGAATGGGGATGTAGACTGTGTGGTGAAGGATCAGGATGATCAACAAATTACTTGTGATTTCAGCCACAAGGAACTTCAAAAGCATTTTCCCATGACTTTTGTATATGCCAAATGTAAAGAGTATCTAAGAATACCTCTTTGGGATAAAATGCTTCAGCAGGCTGAGGTAGAGGACATACCTTGGTGCTCAGTGGGAGATTATAATGTTATAACCTCCACTGTGGAAAAATTAGGGGGCATTCCTTACAATATCAGGAAAAGCCTTGATTTCATTGCCATCATAGAAGCATGTGGCCTGATGGACACGAGCTTTAGTGGTCAAAAATACACTTGGTCTAATAATAGGGCCATTAATCAAAGGATCTGGAAAAGGCTTGACAGAGGGTTGATAAATGATAATTGGTTAGAAACTATGCCTCAAACTACTATCACCCACCTCCCTTCTACTGGTTCTGATCACTGTCCTTTGTTGTTGGAAATTATTAACAATGAAGGGAGCCATACCAAGTATTTCAAATTCCTTAACTGTTGGGTGGATAGCCCTAACTTTTTAAGAATTGTGAAAGCTTGATGGGATAGGGAGGTGAATGGAAATAGTATGTGGAGATTTCACCAAAAGATGAAAAGGCTCTCTAATACTCTGAGTAAGTGGTCCAAAGAGGAATTTGGGGACATTTTCAAGACTGTTAGAGAGTTTGAAGGAAAAGTTAAAGAAGCTAAAGAGAAGTTGATCGAGAATAATAGTGTTACCAACAGAGAGAATCTACATGAAATTAATGCCAAATACATTAGATATCTCAAGTTGGAGGGTGCTATTATGAAACATAAATCTCAGCTCCATTGGTTCAAAGAAGGGGATACTAATTCAAAATTTTTCCATTCCTGGATAAGGGGTAGAAGGAGAAGGCTCTTCATTCATAAGATCCATGACAATGGGGAATGGATTCAAGGACATGAAAACATAGGTAAGGCTGCATGTGAATACGTTCAAGAGTTGTTTACTAGGGAGAGTAAAAGTATCAATGACACAAACCTAGAATGCATCCCTAGAATGGTTACTCAAGAGCATAATGACAGACTTACTTCTCAGCCTACTATGACTGAACTTCAAGTAGTGGTCTTCTCTATGAACCCCAACTCTGCAGCAGAGCCTGATAGTATAAATGGGTATTGTTTTTCAAAAATGTGGGAACATTATCAATCAAGACTTGATAGGAGTGGTGTTCGCTTTTTTCAGTGGCCAAGATATCCCCAAGTACTTTTCTCATTCTTGTATAGTACTTCTACGTAAAGTGAATAATCCTAACAAATTAAAGGAGTTCAGGCCTATTAGTCTGAGCAATTTCATTAGCAAAATCATCTCCAAACTATTGAGTACAAGATTCAGCCCTATTCTGCCTAACTTGATCTCTCTCAACCAGTCTGGTTTTGTAAAGGGTAGAAGTATAACTGAAAATATCATGTTGGCCCAGGAAATCACCCATCAGATTAAAAAGCCAAACATAGGTAGCAATGTCATTATCAAGCTTGACATGGCTAAAGCCTATGACAGAGTCTCATGGGCCAACATTTGCTTGGTCTTACGGAAGATGTGTTTTGAGGAAACTTTCATTGATATGGTATGGAGAACCATGGCTAATAATTTGTACTCTATCATAATTAATGGAAAAAGATTTGTTTTTTTCCAATCTTCTAGGGGACTCAAGCAAGGAGACCCCCTCTCCCCTGCCCTATTTATTTTAGGTGCTGAGATGCTTTCAAGGTCCTTAAGTAGACTCCATAATCATCAGGAGTATCATGGCTTTGTCATGGAAAGAAGGGGCCCCAAGTGAATCATCTGAGTTTTGCAGATGACACCATCCTGTTTACTTCAGGAAGGGTTAAGTCTCTTAAACTCATCATGCTGACTCTCAAAACCTATTAAGAGAACTCTGGCCAGTTGATTAACTGTGAGAAAAGTCACTACATGGTTCATCAGAATGTGTTTGATACCACAAAAGAGAGAATTAAAAGGATCAGTGGGTTCAAACAAAGGCAAGGGATTACCAATTATCTGGGATGTCCACTCTTTGTGGGCAGGCCCAGGATTTCATATTTTTCTAACCTTATTTCTAAAGTTATTTGCAGGATTAAAGGGTGGCAAACCAAGAAATTACACTATGGTGGCAGAGTTGTGTTGATTAAACATGTTATTCAAGCCTTACCCATTCACTTAATCTCAGCTATCACCCCCGCTGCAACTGTAATTAAGCAAATACAAATGCTGATGGCAAATTTCTTCTGGGGATGGAAGAGTGACAAAAAGAAATATCACAATATAGCTTCTTTTTCAATTGGACTTAATGGAGATGCCAAGCTTCAGAAGGAAAAAAACAAAAAAGATCAAAGAACCTCCTTAAACATTCTACTAATTTTTCAACTAAGCTATAATCACAATATAGCTTCTTTGAATAGTTTAAGTTAGATTGTTTAATTTTTGATATGTAAAGGGAGAGTCTCTCTAATTTATGTTTCCTAGATTCTATGTATTGAGAGAGGAGTCCTCTCTTCTAGGTATATAGAAACTTCATATTTATCTTATTATAAGGTGAGGGTAAGATTTCTTTAGGAAATTGAACCCAAGCCACCATAGGATTAGAGGTAAGGTTTTTGTCCCCCTCTTTGTATATATGTTTGGTGAAATGGTAAGGCCTGGGGGTGATGCTAAGCCCCTACCCCTCTAAGGGTACTAAAACTAAAAAAAAAATAAAAAAATACCAAAACACAAACATTAAATACTAAACCATAGATTTTAAACCTCAAATGCTAAACCCTGAACCATGAAACATAAAAAAACCTACACCCTAACCCTAACCCTAACCCTAACCCTAACCCTAAACCCTAAACCCTAAACCCTAACCCTAAACCCTAAACCCTAAACCCTAAGTCCAAAAAAACAATCCAAAAAAAACCCATGTCCAAAATACAAAAACCCAAACATTAAACACTAAAACATAGATTTTAAACCTCAAATCCTAAACTACAAACCTTAAAACCTAAAAAAAAACTAAATCTTAACCCTAACCCTAAACCATTAACGTGAAACCCCAAGCCCAAAATACCAAAAACCAAATATTAACAACTAAACCATAGATATTAAACAAAAAATTCTAAACCCAAAAACCTAAAACATAAAAAAACAACATAAAACCTAACCCTAACCTTATCTCTAACAAGAACACAAACCATAATCCTATCCTTAACCCTAACCCTAAACCCTAAACCATAAACTCAAAGACAAAAATACCAAAACCCTAATATTGATCACTAAACCATAGACATTATAACTCAAATCTTTAACGCCAAACCCAAAAACCTAAAAAACAACGTAAACCCTAACCCTAACCCTAACATTAACCCTAAGCCTACCATAAATCCTAAACCCCAAGCCCAAAATACCAAAACACAATCATTAAACATTAAACACTAAACCATTGATAATAAACCTCAAATCCTAAACCCTCAAAACAAAAGCCTAAAAACACCCAAAACATTAACCCTTAACCTAACCCTAACCTTAACCCTAAACCTAACCCTAACCCTAAACCATAAACCCAAAATCCTAAGCCCAAAATACCAAAACCCAAACATTAAATACTAAACCATAGATTTTAAACCTCAAATGCTAAACTCTGAACCATAAAACCTAAAAAAAAACTACACCCTAACCCTAATCCTGACCATAACCCTAACCCTAACCCTAAACCCTAAATCCTAAGTCCAAAAAAGAAGTCCAAAATAAAAACTCTAAGTCCAAAATACAAAAAACCAAACATTAAATACTAAACCATAGATTTAAAACCTCAAATTCCAAACAACAAACCCTAAAACCTAAAAAAAAACTAAACCCTAACCCTAACCCTAACCCTAAGCCATTAACCCGAAACCCCAAGCCCAAAATACCAAAACCCAAACATCAAACAGTAAACCATATATTTTAAACAAAAATCCTAAACTCGAAAACATAAAATCTAAAAAAAAAAAAAAACTAACAGAAACCCTATCCCTAACATAAACCCTAACCCTAACCCAATCCTTAATACTAAATCTAAACCCTAAAACCTAAACCCAAAGCCTAAAATACCACACATCTAACTTTGAACACTAAACAAAAGATATTACAACTCAAATCCTTAACCCCAAACCCTAAAACATATAAAACAACCTAAACCTTAACCCTACCCCTATAATTAACCCTAACCCTAACCCTACCATAAAGCATAAAACACAATCCCTAAATACAAAAACCCAAACATTAAACACTAACCATTGATATTAAAAATCAAATCCTAAACCCTAAACCAAAAAATCTAAAAAAAATAAAACCCTAACCCTAACCTTAGATCTAACCCTAACTTAACCCTAACCCTAAACCATAAAACCAAAACTCTAAGCCCAAAATACCAAAACCCAAACATTAAATACTAAACCATAGATTTAAAACTCAAATGCTAAACCATGAACCATAAAACCTAAAAAAATAACTACACCCTAACCCTAACCCAAAACCCTAAGTAAAAAAAATGTCAAAAAAAAAACTAAGTCCAAAATACGTAAACCCAAACATTTAACATTAAACCATAGATTTTAAACCTCAAATCCTAAACCATAAACCCTAAAACCTAAAAAAACCTAAACCCTAACCTTAACCCAAACCATCACACTAAACCATTAACCATAAACCCTAAGCCAAAATACCAAAACCCAATCATTAAACACTAAACCATAGATATCAAAAAAAATCCTTAACCCCTAAACATAAAAACTAAAAAAAAAAAAAAAACTAAACCAGAAACCCTAAAACCTAAAGAAAACCTAAACCCTAAACCTAATTCTAAACTTAACCCTAACCCTAACCCGGAACCCCAAGTCCAAAATACTTAAAAACCCAAATATTAAACACTAACCATAGATTTTAAACCAAAAATCCTAAACCCCAAAACCTAAGACCTAAAAATGAAAAAAAAACATAACCGTAAATTATTAACCCGAAACCCCAAGCCCAAAATACAAAAATTCAAACATTAAACTCTAAACCATAGAAATTAAACAAAAACTCCTGAAGCCCAAAATCTAAACCCTAAAAAAAGACCTAAACCCTAACCCTAACACTATCCGTAACACGAACCTGAACCCTAACACTATCCTTAGACCTAACCCTAAACCCTAAACCATAAACCCAAAGCCCAAATTACCAAAACCCTAATATTAAAAACTAAACCATAGATATTAAAATTCAAATCCTTAACCCCAAACCCTAAAACCTAAAAAACAATCTAAACCCTAACCCTAGCCCTAAAATTAACCCTAACCCTAACCCTACCATAAACCCTAAACCCAAAGCCTAAAATACAAAACCCAAACATTAAACACTAAACCATTGATATTAAACCTCAAATCCTTAACTCTAAACCCAAAAACCTAAAACAAACCAAAACCCTAACCCTAACCCTAAATCATAAACCTGAAACCCTATGCCCAAAGTACAAAAACCAAAACATTAAATACTAAACTAAGATTTTAAACCACAAATGTTAAACCCTGAACCATAAAACCTAAACACAACGTACACCCTTGTAACACTTCAAAAATCCAAGATGTGTCGTTAAGCAAAACATAGGTGTCATGAAGTCTAGACACTGTTTTTTAAGGTTAGTTTAATGAATATAGGTCATTTAGGAAGTCTTGGAAACAAAACATCCAGTAACGTCCATGACGTTCCAAAGTTGGTTCAAAGAGGTACTAGTGTGCCTTGGCCTATTTGACTAGTCTTTAAGAGTCGCAAATTAACAAAATTTAGTGAAAATGTGTGGAACACGTGTTATAGATGTTTCATGGTTAAAACGTCTGAGTAAGACTCCCCAAGGACCAATCTAGGGCCCTTGAGGAGGACCCCTGCAGATACAGGCAATGTGCATCGATAGAGGAGGCTATTGTCTGTGTATGGACTAACAGGGCATCGATGCCACCGTCATCCCACACTTAGAAACTTGGAGGAAGCCCTTTCCTGCACAAGTCTCTGAACTCATCAGCTAATGTGCAGGACGAGAGGGGGGTAGGTCGTCGACTCACAGACGGCCCGTCGATGGGGTTCCATCTATGAGGGCTTATATTTTACTGCACGTTTTTAAATTAATTTCCATTAATTAGTTAGGGGGTTAGGCAGTTAATTATAGGATTAAGAGGGTCTAATGAAGTTAGTTAGTGATAACGTTCAAATATACTTCTTGAAAATAAATATAAACGATCGTATGCAATATATTTACCCAACTATGAGTCGGGGTCGATCCCACACAGAATATGGAAGAATATTATCAATAGCAAATATTTAACTTGATAGTCGTTATATTAAAATGTTGAATTTTAAATTGAAATAAAAATAAAATAAATAAAAATAGATTTTAACTAAGTATTTATTTATATCCAAATTAATAAAAATAACTACGAATGTGTTCCCCATAAGCTCATAACGCGGTAATCCTAGTAAAAGCAATTATTCTCTAGTGTTATGCATGCAAAGTGATAAGTTATGTATCTCTAAATTCTTGGTCCGGCATCTAGAGAATTTCACCCCGTACCTTGGTCCGACTACGTGTGTATACTTTACTAATCCTTACCTTTACCTCATATTAAGCATCATATTCAATGTATGGCTAAGTTACTACTTCGCACCAATTGAAACTAGACTATTAGATAGTATATACTAAATCTATGTTGATAATTCTTTTCTTATTAACTACCTCCTTGGTCCGTCAAGTAGCAACAAGGCGAGTTCTAACGTTGGCCACCGTTATAAAGACTTTTAAGCGAAAGAATTATCAATACCATGCAATAACCTATTTGAGAATTGCTTAATTACTATTCATACTTTGTTAATCGCTCATGTTTCCCTCAAACCTAGTTGTGAAGCTTAGCTACTCATTATCTCAAAAACACAATCAAAATTTATCAAAATAAATATGTTTGTGTTAATCATAAAAAGTTAAGAACAATAGCTAAACTATATTTTTATTAATCACGAATACAAATAAATAATAAAGAAGAATAAGGAATAAAGCACAATTCTCCGGCCTCCACGGCGACTCTTACAAAGCTCCAAAGCTAGAAGAAAATTTATACTATGTCTTGTATCTTGTTTTTTGGCTTCCTACAAAATAATAATTTTCTATGCCTTATTTATAGATGTATAAAACCCTAAATAAAATAATTGAGTCCAAACAAATTAGGAATCCAAAACCAAAAAGAAGTGGCGTGCTTTTTTTTTCCTTTTTCTTTTTCCGCGTGTAGTAGTGCATCGTGAAGCGTGGGAGACTGCCACGTGGCTGCTTTCCTTATGCAATTCACAATTGCAGAAATATGCATCTTACATATAAATATATTATTTTATTCACTTTAATCCATTAAGTTGTCTGCTTGATTTCCTTGTTCACCTTCCATGTTTAATTTGTTTTAGCTTCAAATTTCTTCGTTTTCCCACAAATTTAATCCTACAAATAAAATACACAATTTAGCACAATCCATAAAATTTATGCTCAAAACTGATAAATATAAATAATAAATGGAGGTAAATAATGATAAAAAATATGTAATTTGGCCTCACATCAACACCCCACACTTAAACATTTGTTCGTCCTCGAGCATACATTAAAGCTCATCTAAAAAAGATTATTCTAGCAATGTCATAGCTTTGATTGATACAAACAATTAGGCCATATATTCGTTTTAAAATATTAAGTAGACTTCTCAATCATTATGCAAGACATCCAAGTAAACAACAAACCTCTAACCACCTAACTTCAAGGACGGACTTTGAACTCATAAAATTTATGCTTGCGCACCTACTCTCATCAAAGAAAGTTAATAACATCACCTATCTATCATGAAACAAGTGCCCTCACAAAAATAGTCCACACAGTCAATTCAAAAGATTGAATATAATTAAAGACTTCATATCAAGAACAACTCTCACACTCACAAATAAAATTCACATGTATGCATAAAGAACCATATGCTTGCCCATTATGTACATCTCCACTAATTAAGCATGCTTTAATAGAATAAAATAGGACTTTAACGGGTTGTAATGTAGGCTAGGGGATGGGTAGGAAAACTATATAATAGTGAATTCCACTTCCTTAAGCATTTTGCAATTTTTAGACTTCATCACCCATATTTTCTTCTCTTTATTTTTGGTCCTCTATTCAACAATTATTTCACTAGTAATTCTCATCATCACAAGAATGTTTCAGTCATTTTTCTCATTTTTTTTCCTTCATAATAGCCACCGTCGACTTGCGTATTTTACATAAGTTAAGGTGCACGATGTCTTTGGAAGGACCAGGGCCATCATCAAGGTATTTTTTTTTATTTTTTTTTGTCACATTTCAATTATATATATATATTTTTTTACATTCTTTCAAAGAGGGCTTTTAAGAACATTGTAGCTATCAATGATTACCTTTTCACTCATCCATCCCTTTATCTCAGAATTGATCATTAAAATAAGTCTATGCTATGATGCTCAAGAAAGCAAGGTGCAAAAACTAGGTATTCAACAAAAATAGTCAAGGAAAATATGGGTACCGATAAATGGCTACAAGCTCAAAAGGGGTAACTAGTGATAAACTATCTGAAAAGGCTAAAATTTATAAGACAAATCAAAGAAAGCCTATTATCATCTCCTAAACAAGGAAACACTCTTTTTATTTCACTTCAATAACATGCAGGGCAAGTTCTAGACTACGATGAAAAATATGGAATAAACAAAATCTCACCACACATGGCACAAGTATCAATCAAGATGGATCAATTCTACTTCTAACAGAGACAGGATCATAACAAACTACAAAATAAATAAGCTATATACAAAGTCACAACCATGAGCCTAGATGTCAAAAGGTTTGCAATTTCACTAGTAATCAAGCATTCACAAGAAAATATTACTGAAAATTAGGACCAAATAGTAAGTGTCATATAACTCAAAAGGGTCTTTTCTTTTCTCTCCAAAAATAGTAATTAAAAAAAAAATCCCAAAATAAATAAATAAAAGACACTCAGTTCAAAAGGGACTATCCTCAGGAAAAGAACCGAAAACAAAAGCCAAGGAACCCATCCTAAAAAAAAAAAAAACTAAAAAAAAAGACTCAATAAAATAGTAAAAACTAGGAATTCATTCCTCCACCCCACACTTAAAAAGATTTTATGTCCCCAAAGCATTAAATAAAATATAAAACAAGGGTTAGGAAAACTTCCTGAGGCCTTTAAGCCTAGCTAGTAGCACGTTCTCTAAATTTATATCAAGGGTCGTCACCCCACATTTAAGATCAAACATGTTTTTTTTTTTTGTACTCAGACTTCCGCTAATCTGCAAAAATAAAATAAAGTGATAATAATAAAATAAAATAAAAATAATAATGAAATTAAAAAAAGTTACACTACTAATTAGGTTGCCTCCCAACAAGCGCTTAATTTAACGTCGCGGCACGACACTATCAATTTTACTATTTTTCCTTCCACTTTGAAGATATGAATTGCACCCCCAATTTTGAATCAATTTTTCTATTACGCTCAAGGGGTGGTGGTACAAAAAGAAAGGTCCCAAACAACAGATATCGCAGTATGCACTTCTTGGATCCTAAGTGAAGAATGTAATTTTTCGATGTTTGAACAATAAATTCAAGAACATAGACACAATTTTCCTTCTCCATACACACTTCTATAGTCTGTGATGAAGCGATGATAATAATAATTAAAAAAAAAGTAAAAAGTAACCCTAAGAAAAAAAAACTACAAGTTAAAATAAATACTAAAGACAATTTTTAAGCCATATTCCCTCGAAGCGGCGCCATTATTTGATAACGTTCAAATATACTTCTTGAAAATAAATATAAACGATCGTATGCAATATATTTACCCAACTATGAGTCGGGGTCGATCCCACAGAGAATATGGAATAATATTATCAATATAAAATATTTAACTTGATAGTCGTTATATTAAATGGGGGATTTTAATTAGAAATAAAAATAGCTTTGAACTAAGTATTTATTTATATCCAAATTAATAAAAATAACGAGGAATGTGTTCCACATAAGCTCATAACGCGGTAATTCTAGTAACAGCAATTATTCTCTAGTGTTATGCATGCAAAGTGATAAGTTATGTATCTCTAAATCCTTGGTCCGGCATCTAGAAAATTTTACCCCGTAACTTGGTCCGGCTACGTGTGTATACTTTACTAAACCTTACCTTTATCTCATATTAAGCATCATATTCAATGTATGGCTAAGTTACTACTTCGCACCAATTGCACTAGCCTATTAGATAGTATATACTAAATCTACGTTGATAATTCTTTTCTTATTAACTACCTCCTTGGTCCGGCAACTAGCAACAAGGCGAGTTCTAACGTTGGCCACCGTTGAAAAGACTTCTAAGCGAAAGAATTATCAATACATGCAATAACCTATTTGAGAATTGCTAAATTACTATTAATACTTTTTTAATCGCTCATGGTTCCCACAAACCTAGTTGTGAAGCTTAGCTACTCATTATCTCAAAAACACAATCAAAATTTATTAAAATAAATATGTTTGTGTTAATCATAAAAAGTTAAGAACAATAGCTAAACAATATTTTTATTAATCACGAATACGAATAAATAATAAAGGAGAAGAAAGAATAAATCACAATTCTCCGGCCTCCACGGCGGCTCTTACAAAGCTCCAAATATAGAAGAAAATTTATATTATGTCTTGTATGTTGTTTCTTGGCTTTCTACCAAATAATAATTTTCTATGCCTTATTATTAGATGTAGAAAACCCTAAATAAAATAATTGGGTCCAAACAAATTAGGAATCCAAAATCAAAAAGAATTGGCGTGCTTTTTTTTTCCTTTTTCTTTTTTCGCGTGTAGTATTGCAGCGTGAAGCGTGGGAGACTACCACGTGGCTGCTTTCCTTATGCAATTCACAATTGCAGAAATATGCATCTTACATATAAATATATTATTTTATTCATTTTAATCTATTAAGCTGTCTGCTTGATTTCCTTCTTCAACCTTCCATTTTTAATTTGTTTTAGCTTCAAATTTCTTTATTTTCCCACCGATTTAATCCTACAAATAAAATACACAATTTAGCACAATCCATAAAATTTATGCTCAATACTGACAAATATAAATAATAAATATGAGGTAAATAATGATAAAAAATGTGTAATTTGGCCTCACATCAGTTAGTCACCCATATAAAGTCCCCAAGCACATTAATCTAATTACAACTATCAACACAAACTCTCTTCCTTCTCTCTACTTTCTCTCTCTATTGGAAGACACCATTGAAGACTAAGCTTAGAAAGGGTTTTAGGGGCTAGAAAGGGACGATTTATCTTCAAATCTTTGTCAAAACGTTGAGGTATCTGATCTCTTCACTATTGAGACGTCTTTCCTCAAAGGATTCATTCAAAGTGTTTTCAAATCTAGAGTTTTCAATTAGGTTTCATTCAATTACGAATTTCAAGTTATGAATTGAGTTGTTGATGTTTTATTTAGGTTATATTGAATAGATGAACATGTATTTTAACTTGATTATGGTAATTGTTGATGGTCTTGCCTAAATTGAAGAACATGATCCTAAGTCCCTAACCCTAGGTTGTGATCTTGACTTATATTGTAGATTGTTCATTCAATTGACTTTGTTAAGGGTTGAATTATTACTAGGCGATGATGTTATGTTAATTATGAATGAATTAGGGTGATATATAGTCTTTCATACTAGTTCTTGAGAAGTGAACTAGGGCATGATGAATGGACTTAATCCTAAGCTTTGATCTATTATCGAATTGTGATGTAGTGATTCTTTTAGCCTTGTGATTATATTGGTTCTTGAATTATGGTGATTTGATGACCTAATTGAGTTGAACTAAGGGTTGATGGTAAGACCTTGATGATGAATTGTTAAGGAGACTTTGTAAGTCTTGTGATCCCTATACTCTGCTACAATTATGATTAATTATGATTAAGTCATGATAATTTTGTTGGAGTATGCCTTATTTAGGATTAGTAGGGTGGTATGATAACGAATTGAAATGTCTTTCTTATGGTTGTGAGGTTGATTAAGATGTAAAGTTATAAGGATGATGGTAATTACCAATGCGCATTATGTTTAAAGAGTGTGTAATGTATTAACCTTACTTATGTGGATTGTGATGAAAGGATTACTCTCATGCAATTCCTATTGAGCTATTATGATGATGATTATACAAGGGTTAGACCCTATCACCTAAACTAAGTTATGATTGATAAGTAAAGACATTAAATACATTTCAAGAAGGGACTTAGCTTAGCACCGAGTGATCTTGTATGTGAGAGGGTGACACTTTCCCACATAGGAAAGCTTGGGTTCACTACGGTTCTCACGGGGTGGATAGCCTCATGACCCAAATAGGGTGTTGAGTGATATTTCCAATGATTGCCCCAAGTTTCATAACTATGTTACCACCATTGGAATACTAGCTAGTGATCATGCTAAGTTTCATGTTAGGTTCTATCTTGTCCGGTAGACTACCTTCCATCGGTGTAAGGTTTTACGACACCGGATTCCACATTAGCTCATGTGGTCTATGTGTAATTGAAGACTATGTTATGTGAAGAGAGTTACTATTTATGGTTCTTGTTGGGTTACTTGATTGAGTAAGGTTATGGGGCATTGCTAGATTATTGTACTTGTTAACTTTATGAGGCTTTGTGATTATTTGTCTTGCTTTACTAGTTACATGATGAACTCTTATCCATGATTGTTATGTTATTATATGGTGATAGAGTTAAATGAGATTATGGGTTCAAGTATGTTGGTTTGTATATGGCTTATTTGATTTGATGAAACATGTCTAAATGATTGGTATAGTTTGTTGATTGTGCAGAAGTCTTTAAAGAGGTAAAATGGCATGATTTAACTAAATGTCCCCTTGTAGCACGTTTGGTTGTTATATGTGCATATGGTCTCATACTTAGTACATGTGGCATACTAACCCCATTTTCTCCCTTTTTCCAAAACATTCTAGGTTTCGGTCGTTGAGGTTTCGTTCAAGGCGATCTAAAAGGAGGCTTGGATATTCTCTCTCATCCATGTGGTAGGTAATTATTTGGCCGAGGACGATGCCAATATTCTAGGTATGGATTTGCTTAGATATTAAGACACTTATGTTTACCTATCTTCCATTTGAGAACAAGTTGTATAAAGCCTATATGTGCCTTACTTTTATTGTTGTAGCGCTATGCCCAATTTGATATTATCATTCTAGATGGTTATGAGATGAGATGGATTTTATGACTCTATTCTATCTTATATATTTACGTAAAATAAAAGTATAAGACTAAGTAATCTTCTTATACGAAGTGTCTATGTATACTCCATAATAATACTATTACGTGTATGTATAGGTCTATGTAAGCCTCCAATTAGATATAGTTAAAAGTTTTAAATTGTTTCGTATTCTTGACTTGTGAATGCGATGATGAGAACTAAGGGGCTAGTCTTAGTCCTAAAAGAGGCCGCCGCCGCCAGATACGTCTGGGGGTAAACCCGGTTGTGACAACCCTAACCCTAATCCTAACCCTAGCCCTAACCCTAACCCTAATTAGTAAACCCAAAGTCCAAAACAAATACCAAAAAACCCTAAGTCCAAAATACGAAAATCCAAATATTAAACACAAAACCATAGATTTTAAACCTCGAATTCTAAACCACAAACCCTAAAACCTAAAAAGAACCTAAACCTAACCCTAACCATAACCCTAACCCAAACATTAACCCTAACCTTAATCCTAACCCTAACCCTAAACCTAAACCATTAACCCAAAACCCGAAGCCCACAAATACAAAAACCCAATCATTAAACACTAAAACATAAATTTTATACTAAAAATCTTAAACCTCAAAACCTAAAACCTAAAAAAAACCTAAACCCTAACCCAAACCCAAACCCTAACCCAAACCCTATCCTTAACCTTAACCCTAAACCCAAAGCCCTAAACCCAAAGCCCAAAACACCAACACCCTAATATTGAACATTAAACCATATATATTACAACTCAAATCCTTAACCCCAGACCGTAAAACCTAAAAACAACCTAAACCCTAACCATAACCCAAATATTAACCCTAACCCTACCATATACCCTAAATCTGAAGCCCAAGATACCAAAACCCAAACATTAAACACTAAACCATTGAAATTAAACCTCAAATCCTAAACCATCAACCAAAAACCTAAAAAAAATAAAAAAATAAACCTAACCCTAAACAATAAACTCGAAACCCTAAGTCCAAAATACAAAAACCCAAACATTAAATACTAAACCATAGATATTAAAACCTCAAATGCTAAACCCTGAATCGCAAAACCTAAAAAAAAAAATACACCCTAACCCTAATCCTAACCCTAACCCTAACCCTAAACCCTAAACCCTAAACCTTAAGTCTAAAAAAAGTCCCAAAGAAAACCCTTAGTGCAAAATAGAAAAACCCAAACATTAACAATAAACCATAGATTTTAAACCTCAAATCCTAAACCACAGACCCTAAAAACTAAAAAAAACTAAACTCTAACCTTAACCATAACCCAAACCCTAACCCTAACCGTAACTCTAACCCTAACCATAAACCATAAACCCAAAACCCTAAGACCAAAATACAAAAACCCAAACATTAAATGCTAAACCATAAATTGTAAATGTAACGACCTGCTTAGTCGTTTTGAGCAGCAGATTTTATTTTTGGAAAAACTGTCTGAGACGACGTATCCAACGACGGACCGTCATGGGCACGACGGCCCGTCGAGGGTGTCTCGTTCCAAACACTTGGAATTCTTATATTTGAGTGCTGAAATCGACTCTCTGAACTCTGTGACGGACCTGCAGGACGGACCGTCACAGACATGACGGACCGTTGTGAGGTTCCGTTTCAAAACACTTCAACTCTTGAGAATTGGGTACTGAGAGCAATTCTCTGAAGTCTGTGATGGACCTGCAGGACGGACCGTCACAGACATGACGGACCGTTGTGAGGTTCCATTTCAAAACACTTCAACTCTTGAGAATTGGGTACTGAGAGCAATTCTCTGTCCGTCGTGACGGAAGTGCAGGACGGACCATCGTAGGCACGACGGACCGTCACAGGTTGCGTAATCCCAGTCTGGGTCAAATTTTTGGGTAAGTTTTAAAGGGGAGTTTTGGACTATTCTTGCTATAATTATAAATTTTAGTGGGTCAATGTTAAAAACTCAAATCCTTGGGGGTGTAAAGGAGATGACCTTGAGTTACTTAGTGGGTTGTTTCCTCATCTTTTATACCTAATTATATGCTAAATTAGGGAAAAGAGAGAGAGTTTGGAAGAAGAAAAAAATAGAGAGAAGAAGGAGAGAAAGAAGCGATCTATAGAGAGAGACAACCAAGAGGAAACAAAAAGCTTGAGAGATTGCTTGCTTGATCAAGAATCCTTGGTGAAGGTAGGTTATGGTTTGATACTATTCGTAGTAAACTCTTAATAGTGAATGATATGTATTGGTAGTATTGTAAACCCTTCTATATGCTTAATTGTATGCTTGCATGAATGTGATTATGTGATTGTGATAAAATAAGCTTAATGAAGCTTTTGAATCCAAAATCTTGAAGAAACCCTAATTCACCTTGAGATTGATGATGCCTTGGTATAAAAGAAGGCTTGATGAACTAAAGTAATGAGATTGATGATGCCTTGGTATAAGAGTGAGCTTGATGAATTGATAGAATGATGTTAGTGGATCGGAGTGTCACGTACCGACACATAGTATTAGGGGATCGGGGGTCACGAACCGACACGTAGAA
>JABWTJ010000651.1:33631-129065 GCA_016801875.1 Solanum sitiens | reverse complement strand
GCGATTGGTGAGTTCGCTAAATGGAGGTGCCACGGTTCATCATAACTCCGAGTCATCATTGGTGGTTGAGGTAAAGTCCAAACAACACCTCGATCAACTATTGATGGAATTAAAGGAATCGGTTCTTGGCAAGACGAACGACTCATTTTCCTTAGGAGAAGACAGTGTATTGAGGTATCAAGGGAGGTTGTGTGTTCCTGATGTGGGTGGATTGAGGGATCGGATCCTTGATGAAGCCCATGGATCCCACTATTCCATCCATCCCGGTTCTACAAAGATGTATCATGACCTTCGAGAAATATATTGGTGGGAAGGTTTGAAGAAGGATATAGCGGAATTTGTTGCTAAATGTCCGAATTGTCAACAAGTGAAGGCGGAACATCAAAAGCCGGGTGGCTTACTACAGGAGATCCAAATTCCTACTTGGAAGTGGGAATACATTAATATGGATTTCGTAGTAGGGTTGCCTCGGACTCAAAAGTCATATGATTCTATATGGGTGATTGTTGATAGATTGACTAAGTCCGCTCACTTTATCCCCGTCAAATCTACATATTCGGCGGAAGATTATGCGAAGATTTTCATAGATGAGATTGTGTGTCGTCATGGTATTCCGTTATCCATCATTTCGGATAGAGGTGCACAATTCACATCTAGATTTTGGAAGTCGTTTCAAAAAGGTTTGGGTACTAAAGTGAAATTAAGTACCGCCTTCCATCCTCAAATGGATGGTCAAGCGGAACGCACAATTCAAACTCTTGAGGATATGCTTAGAACTTGCATCATTGATTTTAAAGGGAGTTGGGATAAGCATTTGCCGTTGGTGGAGATTGCATATAATAATAGTTTCCATTTGTCCATCTCCATGGCTCCCTATGAAGCCTTGTATGGAAGGAGGTGTAGGTCTCCTATAGGATGGTTTGAAGTAGGTGAGTCATCGATATTCGGTCCCGACTTAATTTACAAGACATTGGAGAATGTACATATCATAAGAAATAGGTTGCAAACAGCCTATAGTCAACAAAAGTCCTATGCCGATAAGAGAAGAAGGGACTTGGAGTTTGAAGAGGGTGATAAGGTGTATTTAAAAATCTCACCTATGAAGGGAGTAGTAAGATTTGGCAAGAAAGGGAAGTTGAGCCCTCGATATGTAGGCCCTTATGAGATTTTGGAAAGGGTTGGTAAAGTTGCCTATCGTTTAAGATTACCTGATGAGCTAGCTTTGGTTCATCCGGTTTTCCATGTCTCCATGTTAAAGAAGTGTGTCGGAAATCCCGAGTCAATTCTTCCTCTTGAAGGCCTCGGAGTCAAGGATAACCTCTCTTATGAGGAGGTTTCGGTTCAAATCCTTGATAGGCAAGTGAAAAAGTTGAGGAACAAAGAGGTAGCTTCCGTAAAGGTGTTATGGAGGAACCACCTAGTAGAGGGTGCAACATGGGAGGCGGAGGCCGACATGAAAACCCATTATCCTTATCTTTTTGATGTTTAAGGTTAGTATCTCTCTCTAATGATATAAATGCGTTAGATATTGTGAATCTCTGTTGTTTTGTGAAACTTAGCAAAACTCCTAGTTTTGGAGACTTCTAAAAATGGAGTCACTCTAAGGTGACCTTAGACAAATTGGAAGTTGTCTTGTTTCTTGCATATTTGTGTCAAGTTTTGTGATTTAGGTATGGTTAATCCTTGCTGATATTGTATTGCGCATATTGATAAAATGAACTTTGTACTATTTGAATTGAGTGATAAATGATTGAGCTCATGCCTTTATGAAAAGGAGAAAAACCTCATGAGGAAATGTTGAAATCATGTATGGTAAATTGATGTTTTGAAGTATTTTTATCAAATAATGTAGTTCATGATACGGAATATTGTGAATTGGTTGAGCTGCTAGTCTTGAGTTTACTCCCTCTTTTTAAGAGTGTTTGGTGTCATTCGGGGACGAATGTTCTAAGGGGGGGATAATGTAACATTTTGAAATATCGAGGTCATGTGATAAGACTTAAATGAACTCCTTAGGATCTAAACCAGTGTTCCTAGCCAATTAGGCAAATTTAGAGTCTTTGAAGTGGTGTTGGAACCGAAACTCTTAAACGTCCGGCAAATTGGTTCATAAGAGGGCTAGAGTGTCCTTTTGATTTAACCTAGTTAAAGAGTCGGAATTTGGTAAACGGTTGTAACTATAGGTGTAAAATATTGTGTGGGATGGTATCATGTTGGAAAAGTCAGGGGACGACTCCCCAAGGACCAAACAAGGACCCTCGAGGAGGACCCTTGAAGCAGCAGGGCATGACGGACCCCATGACGGGGCGTCACAGGTGCGAGGGGGCGTCGAGGCCTCCGTCGTGCCAGCCTTAGCGCTTGGACTTTTCCTCCGCCTGCACAAGTCTCTGACCAGCGTGACGGATGTGCAGGACGGAGGGAAACCAATCCGTCATGGCCACGACGGTCCGTCGTCGTGGAACCGTCATGCGCTTGGGGAGAAAGCCTCCGCCTGCACAAGTCTCTGACCAACGTGACGGATGTGCAGGACGGAGGGATGTCAGTCCGTCACGTCCACGACGGACCGTCATCGGGGATCCGTCGTGGAAGGTCTGTGGCAGTTTTGGAAAAGTTAGTTTTTAGTTAGTTAATTAATTAAGTGTCTTAGGGGTAATTAGGGGCTTAAGAGAGACTAATTAAGTGACTTAAGACCCTACTATAAATACCCCAACCCTCATTAGCCTAATGATTCTCTCAAAAACAAAAGTCTCTTCCTTCTCTCTACTTTCTCTCTCTATTGGAAGACTCCATTGGAGATCAACTTGGGGAGATCTTTGGGGGTTGATTTAGCACGAAATTCACCATCAAAACGTCATCAAACCTTCAGGTATGGGATCTAATTCACCTTTGAGATTCTTTCCTCAAAGGGTTCCTTCAAAGCTTTTTCCAAAAAGTTGAGTTTCTTATGGGTTTCATCCAAATCCAAATTTGATCATGTGAATTGAGTTAATTAGGTATTCCTTGGGTCAGAATGAATAGATTATCATGAATTGTATCTTGACTATGGCGAATTGATGTAGTTTGATCTAGATTGTGGGTGATGTCCCCTAACCCTTAACCCTAAATGTTGAGTTGATATGGATTAGGTTGAGTTTGATAGAATTGATCTCATAATTAGTTAAATGGTCTTTAATGATTGTTATTGCATTGATTATGGATCTATTATGATGAATTGAAGTTCTTCGCACCTATGTTCTTGAATATTGAATCTAAGTTAAGAAGATACACTTGAGATCATGTTACTAAGCTTTGATGTAGTATTGCTTCATAGTATAGTGCTTCTCCTTGATTAGTTCTTGTGATTTATCATTGAATTACATCGATGTGATGATCTAAGATTGGTTGATCTATGGGTTGATGGTAAGGCCCTTTATTGATGGACTAGGGAGGAGTATTGGTATGTCTTGATGATCCTAGCCTTTACTTCAAATTATGGTTAATTGTCATCAAGTGATAATGTTATGTTGAAGTATGCTTTGATTTATGTGATAAGTTGATATGATACATGAACTTATATGCTTAGGTTGGTTGTGAGGTTGCTAGGGTAATGTAATATAGGGAAGTTGTACGATGTGCCCTATTATGATGAGATGTACGAGGGTTGACTTCACCTATATGGATTGTTATGAAAGGACTAATTCTCATACAATTCTTATTTGAGCTATAATGATGATATACAAGGGATTGACCCTTCTATCTAATTAAATTGAGAAGATTAATAAAGATTAAAGGCTTCTCTACAAATGGGGACTTAGCGTAGCACCGAGCGAACTTGACATTGAGAGGTGTTGACTTCCCTTAGAGGAATATTCACCATTTGTTCTTTATAGAGTGTTGACTTCCCTTAGAGGAATACTCACCTATGGATCTACATGAAGTGTTGACTTTCCTTGAGAAATATTCACTCATGAATTCTCATGACGTGAGGCCCCATTACCGAATGGTATATAGAGGGAATACCTATCTCTTAGTTCTTGAACTATGTTGCCACCATAGGATACTAGCTAGTGGATCCACCTAGATAGCTATGTTCACGTTAGGTTCTACCTTGGCCGGTAGACCACCTTCCATCGG
Organism: Solanum sitiens; assembly: GCA_016801875.1. Classification (NCBI taxonomy): domain Eukaryota; kingdom Viridiplantae; phylum Streptophyta; class Magnoliopsida; order Solanales; family Solanaceae; genus Solanum; species Solanum sitiens. The sequence goes on along the minus strand of JABWTJ010000651.1, from coordinate 124,952 downwards.
TGTAAGGTTTCATGACACCGGATTCCATATTCGATTATGTGGTCTATGTCGGTTAAGGCAAATGTTCCCTAAACTAAATGAATGAATAAGGTATAGGCTAATCAAAGTAACTTGAGAGGTTGGCTATAGCTTAGGTAGGGGTATGGGACTCTACTTACGCCTTGCACTAGTTTTCCTTGATAGGAACTTTGAGAGGTCAATATTATACATGTAAAGCGATGGTATGATGTAAATGGTTTGTATGTTGAGTAATATGCTTATGAATATAATATTGTTGTCCTTGCTTGAAGAAGGATGTATCATGACATGAAGAGTATGTTGGTAAGTAAATTGCTAATTGTAGTCTTGGTAGGTTACTTGATTGAGTAGGAGATATGGTAATTTTACTTGATCATTGCACTTGTGACTTATTGAAGGTTATCATTAGTATGCTTTGCTTTGCTATGGTTTATTTGAATATGTAGTCTATTATGTTTTTATAAATATCCCTTTTTGAATATATTGGATTGGTAAGTGTATATGAGATTCCATACTTAGTACATGTGGAGTACTAATCTCTTTTCTTTCCCTTTTCCCAAACATTTTAGGTTCGAGTCGTTGAGCTTGATCCAAATTGCTAAGAAGGAAGACTTGGGTATTTTGCCATCCAAGTGGTAGGTCCTCACTCTCTCGAGGACGTGGCCGGCATCTCTCTTTTATGATGTGTAGTTACTATGATTCTATGTTGACTCTGTTATTCTCTTGAGACGATGTAGTAGACAGCCTATATGCGGCTTCTTTCATTTGATGTAGGGCTATGCGCAAGACTTATTGTAATCGATAGATGGTCTATGAGATGAAACGGTTTTATGACTATTATTTTCTAAATATATAAGTGTATGAAATAAAAGTAGAAGACTAAGTAATCTTCGTATATGAACAAGTCTATGTATACTTGATATATATAATGATGTGTATGTAGAGGTCTATGTAAACCTCCGAGTAGTTTTAGATAAAAAGTTTTAAATTCTTTCTGATTTTTAGTGGATGAATGCTATGACGAAGCTAAGAGGCTTGTCTTAGTCCTCCGAGAGGACGACGACGCCGGTTACGTCTGGGGGGTAAACTCGGATGTGACAAGCGTGTAGGTTTTGTTTTAGTTTTTATGGTTCAGGGTTTAGCATTTGAGGTTTAAAATCTATGGTTTAGTATTTAATGTTTGGGTTTTGGTATTTTGGGCTTAGGGTCTGAAGTTTATGGTTTAGGTTTAGGGTTAGTTTTTTTTTTTTAGGTTTTTGGGGTTAGGGTTTAGGATATGTTGTTAAATATCAATGGTTTAGTGTTTACTGTTTGGGTTTTGGTATTTTGGGCTTGAGGTTAAGGGTTTATGGTAGGGTTAGAGTAAGGGTTTATTTTAGGGTTAGGGTTTAGGTTGTATTTTAGTTTTTAAGGTTTGGGGTTAAGAATATTAGTTGTAGTATCTATGGTATAGTGTTTAATGTTAGGGTTTTGGTTTTTTGGGCTTTGGGTTTAGGGTTTAAGGGTTAGGGTTAGGGTAAAGGATAGGGTTAGGGTTAGGGTTAGGGTTAGGGATAGGGTTAGAGTTATGGTTTAGGTTTTTTTTAGGTTTTAGGTTTTGGGGTATAGGGTTTTAAGGTTTAAAATCTATTGTTTAGTATTTAATTTTTGAATTTTCATATTTTGGAATTAGGGTTTTGACTTTTTTTTTGGATTTAGGGTTTAGAGTTAGGGTTAGAGTTAGGATCAGGGTTAGGGTGTAGTTTTTTTTTAGGTTTTATGGTTCAGGGTTTAGCATTTGAAGTTTAAAAGTTATGGTTTAATGTTTAATGTTTGGGAATGATATTTTGGGATTATGGTATCGGGTCTATGGTTTATGGTTTGGGTTAGGGTAATTTTATTATTTTTTTTTTAGATTTTTGGGTTTAGTGTTTAGGAATTGAGCTTTAATATAAATGGTTTAGTGTTTATTGTTTGGGTTTTGGTATTTTGGACTTGGGGTTTAGGGTTTAGGGTAGGGGTAGGGGTAGGGTTAATGTTAGGGTTAAGGTTAGGGTTAGGGTTGTTTTTTAGGCTTTAGGATTTAGGGTTAAAGATTTGAGTTGTAATATCTATGGTTTAGTGTTTAACGTTCGAATTTTTGTATTTTCGGCTTATTGTTTTGAATTAGGGTTAAGTATAGGGTTAGGGTTAGGGTTCGTGTTAAGGATAAGGTTAGAGTTAGGGTTTAGGTTTTTTTTAGGTTTTAAGTTTAGGGGGTTAGGATTTTGGTTTAAAATGTATGGTTTAGTCTTTGATGTTTGGGTTTTGGTATTTTTGGCTTGGGGTTTCAAGTTAGGGTTAAGGTTAGGGTTAGGGTTTGGGTTAGGATTTAGGGTTTCTTAGGTTTTAAAATCTATGGTGTAGTGTTTAATGTTTGGGTTTTTGTATTTTGGACTTAGGGTTTTTTTGGACTTTTTTTGACTTAGGGTCTAGGGTTTAGGGTCAGGATTAGGGTTACGGTGTTGGTTTTATTTTAGGTTTTAAGGTTCAGGGTTTCGCATTTTAGGTTTAAAATATGTTCTTTAGTAATTAATGTTTAGTTTTGGTATTTTGGGCTTACTTTTTTTTTTTTTTTTAATATAAGTACCCTTGGGGGGGGGGGGGGGTAAGGGGCTGAGCAACACCCCCAGGCCTTAACATTAACAAAAGTAAAATATACAAGGAGGGGGGCATAAACCTTACCTCCGATCCTAAGATGGTTCACAAGTCAACTTTCCTAAAAAGGAAAGTCAACTCATCCCCTTACAATAAAAGAGAAACCAAAATACTAAGCACCTAGAAGAGAGGACTCATCTAAATACAAAGTATCTAGGAAACGTAAATAAGGGAGACTCTCCCCTTACAAAAGTAAGACAAGAATAAAATTCTATCCTATTCAAAGAGACTACCAAATAGCATAGTCTAATTGAATAGGTTCCTAACCAAAAAAAGGTATAAAAACTATACCATAACAGAAAGAGATGATCATGGAGGTTTCTTGATTCTTTTCAATTTCTTTCTCCTAAAATGAACCATGCCAAGCTTTTCTAGAATGAAGCTTCCTCTTGCAAGATTAGATAATTGATCCTTGATGTAAAAGTGTTGAATAATATCTGTTTTGTGACTATATTTGGATAGACGATCAGCAGTATTGTTTGCCTCCCTATAAACATGAGTAATCTTGAACTTTTCCAACTGATGCACTAGACTGTGGATTTCCAAAATGTATGGCTGTAAGTTCCATGGATAGTTGGTTTGATTCGAAAGCTTATGAATGACCAATTCTGAATCCACTTCCAAGTGAATTTTCCTGTGTCCATGTTGAATGCACCAATCTAAACCTTGGCTAACTGCTTGAATTTCCGCTTGGTTGTTGGTACCAATACCCAAAGGAGTAGTAAATGCATATATCATATTACCTTGGTGATCTCTTACTATCCCTCCTCCTCCAATTTTCCCGGGGTTGTTAAGGGTACTCCCATCAGTGTTGAGCTTGAGGAATGGTTGTTGAGGTTTCTCCCACTTTACTTCTTTAACCATAATCTCATGCTTGTAACTTGCCACCATTTCGATAAGAGAGTTCCAATTGTTAGGCCATTGAATGTATGGATAGGCTCTGTTGAGAAGATGGTTGAAGTCTTCGACTATGAGGAATTTTACTCGAGCTGTGTTGGGCTGCTTTGCTCCATATTTTGCTGCGCAGCCATTTTTCCAGAGATTCCAGAAAATGATCACTAGCAGCAGCCTGGTTGCCAGCTGTTGTACTTCAGTTTCCTGCGCCAAGTTCCACTATTTCTGCAGCAGTGTATGAATTGGTGTGTGTTCATGTTAAAGCCCTGCAGCTGCAGAAAAGAAACTCCAAATATTGTTAGCGAAGTGACCAGCTACAAATATATGCTCAATGGTGTCTTCACCAGGGCTGTAGCAGAAAAAACAGTGGGCTGCCTCCATCCCAAAATTGATAATCCTTTCGTTAGTGGGGAGTTTACCACGCAGTGCCCTCCACACTAAAAAAGAAATTTTAAAAGGGATGAATTTATGCCAAATGTTCTTACTAAAATAAATTTTTTCCTTCGTGTGTTGAATCTGTTCCCAGGCAGCAGCACAGGAGAGGGCTTACGGTTTTGAGTTTATGGTTTAGGTTTAGGGTTAGCGTTAAGGTTAGAAATAGGTTAGGGTTAGGGTTTTAGTTTTTTTTAGGTTTTTAGGTTTAGGATTTAGGATTTGAGGTTAAATATCAATGGTTTAGTGTTTAATGTTTGGGTTTTGGTATTTTGGGCTTGGGACTTAGGGTGTATAGTAGACGTAGGATTAGAGTTAATATAAGGGTTAGGGTTAGGGTTAGGGTTTTGTCACACCCGGAATCTTGACCCCAGATGAGACCGGCATCGTTAACCTCTCAGAGGTCGCACATAAGCCTCTTCTTAGCTTTCATCACGATCATACAGTTAAATTTGCGAAAAATTTAAAACTTTTATTGAAGTATACATACTTCACATAACTGCATAGAGTGATATACTAATAGCTCAACATAAAGCAACCATCTATCAATAGATTAAACAATCAAAATGAATAATAATAATAATAATAATAGGTTGCCAAATCAACCTTTTTACAAGCGCTTGAACAAATGTTTGAAATGAAACGCTAGGGACAACATCCACTAGCTATGTCTAATATACTAAGCTAGAATAATAAATGTAGCATCCTCGAACTCAAGAGGACCTACCAACGTTTGAAGATCGCTAATCCATACTGCTTCGTCGAATCTTCAATATTTTCTAGAATCTGCACGTATAAAAATAGTAATAATAAATGGGGTTAGTACACACTTGTACTAAGTATGGGTGTACGCAAATAAACACATAAGGACTGTGCATGATCAAGGAAAGCTCTTCCTAAAGCAACATGCCATTTCTGGAAAGTTAAGTCACTTCACTTTCTTAATTCGTTAATCATGAATTATGTTATGAATATGACATGTTCTCATGCGTTTAAAGAACACAACTCACTTTCTGTATGAACATAAGATTTTGGAATCATGAACATAAGTTTAGAACAACTCATTTTCTATGTTTTACATACAAGTGCAATGATTCATTATAGTCCCACACCTACAATAAATCTAGTAAGTAATTCACAGGACTAATGAAAATGATTTGGCTAGCTTACTTACAAGTTACATATTTCATTCTTGTTAAATTGGGTATGAATGTATTTATAAGCCAATCTTTATTAGCTATGCCCATTATTTGGTTGTTTGCATAAAATGTAGATCTTGGGGGCATATATTCATACTTTAATATTGGCATAAACCACTAACTTGTTAAAACTTCATTCTTATCAAACATTGATGATTGACATTCTTAAGCTCTTGCTTACTTAGTTCAATTTGAACTTACGTTTCTTCTTCTTTGATTTGTTGTTCACTTTAAACATGCTACTTTCATTCTTTCTTACTTTCTTTAAAGAACTCTTTAGCATTAACTGAAGTAGATCATGTGAGCTAACATGAAATCCAGTGTCTTCAACACACCGAAAAGAGGTGGATCACCGGTTAAAGTGAAACCAATCTCAGTGTCTTCCCCACACCGAAAAGAGGTGGTTTACCGGCTAAAGTGAAACAAAAGTCAGTGTCTTCCCCACACCGAAAAGAGGTGGTTCACGGCTAAAGTGAACCGAATACTTTCTTGAGATTTTAACCAACATAGATCATGTGAGATAAACATGAAATTCAGTGTCTTCCCTACACCGAAAAGAGGTGGTATCACCGGCCAAAGTGAAATGGAATAATACCTAGGATTCTTAGGTGGATTTCTCCACTAGATAGTCCCTATGTTGGCAACATAGTTCAAAGACCAGGAGACTTCGAAGACCCTGGTCCACCTGGGTGCTGATCTCATCTCATGAGGCTTACATGTGATGGCACAAGCTCATTTCTAGTCTATCGGTGCTTAGCTCAGATTTATTTTACTTTACAAATTTTAGAGTTGACTCAAACATTATGGAATCTTGCTTCTAGTATGAGGTATACTTAACTCAATGGATGACTGGTCATCCCTTTTCTATACTTGATGAATATGAACTTAAATCTTATATTATCATCATGGTGCGAGTGACACTTGTCTCACGACTTCTATCACCCTCTTATGTGAGTATCTTTGACATAATCGATTAAGTGTAAATGACGTCTATCTCACTTCCTTTAACACTATATATTAGGTCAATTTCATAACAAAAGATTTTAGTTATTTCGCTACTCACCTTAACTTGTTCAACGTTCATTGATAGTCTTGTACAATTCTTTATGAAAGTTATAATGACTTATTCAATGCTATTACGTTCACAAGTTCGTGTGGATAGGGTATGTTGGGACTTATCCCAATTATTGGCATACCCTATGTTATGAGTTCATTGAGTTAAGATTAATATGACTGCACATATTTTGGGAGATAATATTGCTAGCCAATTTGTTGGCATAAATCACACTGTGATATTATCACTAGCCAATTCAATTACTTCACGAATACAATATAGTAATCTATCATGTTAAACAAGCCAACTTTTAACCTTTGATTAGTCTATGAAACAATTCAATGAATAACTTATAACAATTTCATCTTCTCGAACACAAGTAGGCATTACAACATTATTATATCATGTAAATACCACCCTAATCATACGGATCTAAAATATAGGTATCATTCGACATTATCAATCACATAAACCTACACATAATTATCAGTTAGCACCACATACCAACAACATGCTCGAGATTTACATTTAAACAAACTACTAGAATCAGACACAAGTAGAACTAGGGAGATGAATATGCGATTCATTGGGAACAACCCTAGTTTTCGATATTCTTGATTTCAAAACATTTGAAAAGCCTCTTGGAGAAAGGAATACAGGAGAGAAAACCCATACCTTACTTTAGAATTAAATCTACGAAGATCACCTTGCACTTTGCTCGAAAACCTTGAAGATTTGCTTGAACTCGCCTAAGGTTTCCTTAAGTTTTTCAGTGTTTTTCGGTCGTAGCGTTTACTAATGAATAACGTGAGTCTAAGTCTTTAGGAACTGAATAATGACTAATTCATCTTAGACTAAATAACTTAATTAAATAAATCAATTAGCTAATTACCAAAATGCCCCTCCTAAATTGACTAAAAATAGGAGAACACTTGACTTAATCGAAATCTGGAATTTTGCTTAGTGGTTTCAGTTTTGAACATTTAAATTAACTAATTAAGTTTCTAATTTAATTAATTAATAAACCTAGGGTAATTACTAAAGTACCCTAATTAGTTAGGACCATAATTAACTCTTTGGACCATCCCATGTTAGGTACTAGGATGTTTCTTAGTGAGTTACTCGACTTAGTGTCACCCGGTTAGGTCTTAGTTTGTCGGGTCCACTAGTTAGTTAATTTTTGTTAATCCTAGGTTAGTTAGATAATTAGGTCATTTGGTTAGAGCCTAGGACTGGATAGGGAGATTGGCCCCACGTGGCTTGACCCGGATGCGCGCGTGTCCCCAACCACTCTAACCGAATAGGTTAGCTTGGTCTCTTGGCCGGTTGCATATGTGGTTGCACATGTGTTGCCGTGCACTTTCCTAACTAACCTTTCTTGAAGGTTCATTTGGAATGTTCACTTATTGTCCAAGGATCCTCATTATGTCTTTGGACACTGCTTAATCTACATGATCATTTTAAATAATTATGTGCTATGGTACCTAGGATTGACACTTGGATGCCTAGTACCTAATGAGTGTGTGTGTGAAGAATAATTATATTAGCTTAGGGTCTTCATTGCAGGTACAATTCTTAAACAAGCTGGGATTGGAGTATTTGACATCGACGTATATTTTAATTTACTTCTGTAGACATTGGCTAACACCCTTAGGCCAATATTCCATAACATGCCCAATATTACTCAATATTGGGCATTGGGATGCCTATGTACCCCAATACCTATTCTTAAGACCTAATAGGCTCTTTACTAGACAAGTACATTTTCTGGAATGTTACATTAAACCCTCCCGGAACATTCGTCCCCGAATGACACTACACATCATTTGAATCAAAGATGGTATTTTTGAAAAACACATTAACATATTTGAAACTTTACTCTTTGTGAATATCTGATTCACAACTTACTCTTGATGATGCACATTACTCAAAGCTTATCTGAATCTTCATATTTGAGACTAAGGAACTTCCTTCTCAATCTCACTTTAACTTAATGCACACCACACTCATGCAACACATCGATCACGTCTACTCTATAAACATGAATGCAAGCATGAACTCATATTAACTCATATAATGCAAGTATAAAACACACAGTTATGGATTTAACACACCAAACCCGACTAATGCACTAAAACTTAGAGTTTTCATAAACAAAATCATTCGGTAACTTCAGTTCATAGGCAACATTTCTTACTCGCTGTAAGATCTCATAGGGTCCTATATACCTCAAACTCAACTTCCCTTTCTTACCAAACCTCATCGACCCTTTCATGGGTGATATCTTTAGGTACACTTGATCACCTACTTCGAATTCGAGAGCCCCCTTTCGGTTATCAGCATATGATTTTTGACGACTGTAAGCAATAGCCAATCTATCCCTGATCATTCTCACCTTTTCCAAAGCGTCATGTATGATCTCAGGGCCAAGGATGGCAGTTTCTCCCACTTCAAACTACCCAACTGGGGACCTACATCTCCTATCATACAGTGCTTCAAAAGGTATCATCCCAAATACTGGAATGGTAGCTATTATTATATGAGAACTCAATCAGTGGTAAGTTATCATCCCAACTCCAAAGTCAATTTTGCGTTCAGGAGGAATTCCTGGTAAATCCTCTGGAAAGATATCTTGAAACTCATTCTCTATGGACATAGAGTCTATGGAAGGAACTTCATGTTCTAAGTCATTGACTCTGACTAAGTGGCATCAGTACCCCTTAGATAACATCTTATTGGCTTTAATATTGGAAACTATTTGGCATGTTGGATTTGAACCACGCCCTTCCCAATTGAACTCTAACTCATTTGGAAACTGAAACCTTACTACCCTGTTTCGATAGTCTATGGTAGCATAACATTCATGGAGCCAATCCATACCAAAAATTGTATCAAAATCCAGCAAGGTTAATTATATTAGGTCAGCATATGTAACTCTATCAATAACTATTATTGGCAATCTCTATATACCCTTTCGGCCCTAATATTGTCTCCTATAGGAGTACGAACTAGAAATGGCTCATGCCAGATCTCAGGAAGCAAGTCAAATTTACTAGCTACTAAATGAGTAACAAAAGACAAGGTAGATCCTGGATCTAACAATGCATAAACCGGAAAAGAAAAGACAAGCAAGTTACTAGTGACCACATCAGCCAACTTATTTTGCTCTTATCTTCTTTTCAACGCATAGAACCGGTTCTTCTTGGGAGGCTCGGCTTCAGTAGTAGGATTAGGCCGAGGTTGAGTATCTGTCTTGTCCTGATTCTTCGCGTGTGGGCAGTCCCTGATCATATGCCCACTCTTGCCGCACCCATAACATGCATTTGAACTTACCATGCACTCTCCTCCATGCGAACGACCACACTTATCACACGACTTTCTATCACGCTGGGCATTTCTATCATTGCCCTCCTTGGCATTAGTGTTCTTGGAAAGAGTAGGATTACATGAGTGCTTGTGCCCTTTCTTGAACTTGGGCCTGTCCTGGACTCCAAACGAACCCCTACCAATGCTCAAACCAGATTGATCCGAGGGCCTAGATTTCTTGCTCTCTTGTCCTCTCTTTCTCCAACGACTCTCCTCAACCTACTGTGCATGTACCATCAACCTACCAAGGTCCATGTTATTATGCAACATGGCTGCCCAAAATTCCTCCTCCAAATCCTACGATACACTAGTCACAAACCTGCTCATCTCATCCCTACTATTGGACACCAGAGAAGAAGCATATTTGGAAAGCTGAACAAACTTCAAGGAGTATTCCTTGACTGACATACCTCCCTGATGTAAGTTAATGAACTCCTTAACCTTAGCCTCTCTCTGCTCTCTTCGAAAAAACCTCTCCAGGAATGCAGTCTTGAGAACATCCCAAGTGATGGGGACTTCCCCTGGTGCTCGGCCATCTCCCAATATCCTATGCCACACCTGAGCCACATCTTTGAGTTGATAAGCAGCCAACTCAGCCTTTTTCTCTTAACTAACACCCATAGCACATAGAATCTTGTGAACCTCATCCACAAACTCTTGGGTATCTCATTGGTCTTTGACCCGTAGTAGACTGGGGAATTCATTCTGGTGAAATCTCTCAGTCTACTAGCCATGGTGCTAGCATGCGGGTTCTCTATAGGAGCACCCTCTCTAGTGGCTTGGGCCGTGATAGACTGTGCCTGTACAGTGATGGCTTGGTCCATCTGAAATAGTGCCGACCTCACTTCTCCATCCGTCAACGCAGCTGGGTTGACGGGAACTTGTTCTTCAGCAGCTGGGGCTTGAGGAGGATCTTGGTTGCCTCCAGCAGCTGCTTCTTCAACTCTTCTGCCTAGGTTTCTTCTTGTATTAATTTTCTACACATACACACAAGAAGGAAGTTAAATACTAGAATGACACAAAATGTCAAAGATCTAGACATCACGATAAAGAGTAGAAGAAGGGAAAATTCCTAACATCACAAAGTCTCTAAGTCATGATTGTGGTGCACTTCAAAACTATAAGTTAGAAACTACGCAACGTGGTTGTTTGAGCCTTAATTCCTAGGTAATTTAACCTCATGCTCTGATACGAAATTTAAGATTCCATATTTAACCTCATGCTCTTATACAAAGTTTGTCACACCTGGAATCTAGACCCAAAATAAGACCGGCGTCGTTAACCTCTCATATGTCGCAAACAACCCTCTTTTTAGCTTTCATCACAATCATACAGTTAAATATGCAGAAAATTTAAAACTTTTATTGAAGGATACATAGGCTTCATATAACTGCATAGAGTGATATACTAATAGCTCAACATAAAGCAACAATCTATCAATAGATTAAACAATCGAAATGATGAATCATAATAATAATAACAGTTTGCCAAATCAACCTTTTTACAAGCGCTTGAACAAATATTTGAAATGAAACGCTAGGGACAATATCCACTAGCTATGTCTAATGTACTAAGCTAGAATAATAAATGTAGCATCCTCGAACTCAAGAGGACCTACAAAAGTCTGGAGATCGCTAATCATAACCGCTTTGTCGAATTTTCAATCTTTTCTAGAACATGCACCTATAAAAATAGTAATAATATATGGGGTTAGTGACCACTTGTACTAAGTATGGGTGTATGCACATAAACACATAAGTACTATGCATGATCAAGGAAAGCTCTTCCTAAAGGAACATGCCATTTCTGGAAAGTTAAGTCACTTCACTTTCTTAATTCGTTAATCGTGAATTATGTTATGAATATGACATGTTCTCATGAATTTAAATCACACAACTCATTTTCTATATGAACATAAGACCTTGGAATCATGAACATAATTTTAGAACAACTTAAACAAAACTTAATAAATTTGCTTCCTTAGGCCGAGAGCTCCCATCCTTTGTTTATTTTTCAGTTTTTTCTTCGTTCTGTTGTGTATTTCAATGATCGCCTTTAATCCTATGTTTTACTTACAAGTGCAATGATTCATTGTAGTCCCATACCTACAATGACGAGTAAGTAATTCACAAGTCAAAAGAAATGATTTGGCTACCTTACTTACAAGTCAGATATTTCATTCTTGTTAAATTGGATATGAATGTATTTATAAGCCAATCTTTATTAGCTATGCCCATTATTTGGTTGTTTGAATAAAATGTAGATCTTGGGGCATATATTCATGCTCCAATATTGGCATAAACCACTAACTTGTTAAAACTTCATTCTTATCAAACATTGATGATTGACATTCTTAAGCTCTTGCTTACTTAGTTCACTTTGAACTTATGTTTCTTCTTCTTTGATCTGTTGTTCACTTTGAACATGCTACTTTCATTCTTTCTTCCTTTATTTAAAGAACACTTTAGCATTTACCGAAGTAGATCATGTGAGCTAACATGAAATCCAGTGTTTTCCCCACACCGAAAAGAGGTGGATCACCGGTTAAAGTGAAACTAAGCTCAGTGTCTTCCCCACAACTAAAAGAGGTGGTTTACTAGCTAAAGTAAAACCAAAGTCAGTGTCTTCCCCACACCAAAAAGAGGTGGTTCACGGCTAAAGTGAACCAAATACTTTCTTGAGCTTTTAACCGACATAGATCATGTGAGCTAAACATGAAATATAGTGTCTTCCCGACACCGAAAAGAGGTGGTATCACTGGCCAAAGTGACACCGAATACTACCTAGAATTCTTAGGTGGATTTATCCACTAGCTAGTCCCTATGCTTGCAACATAGTTCAAAGACTAGGAGACTTCGGAGACCCTGGTCCACCTGGGTGGTGATCTTGTCTCATGAGGCTTACATGTGCTGGCACAAGCTCATTTCTAGTCTATCGGTGCTTAGCTCAGATTTATTTTACATTACAATTTTTAGAGTTGACTCAAACATTATGAAAGCTTCCTTCCAGTATGAGGTATACTTAACTCAATGGATTACTAGTAATACCTTTTCTATACATGATGAATATGAACTTAAATCTTACATTATCATCATGGTGCGAAAGAGTATTGTCTCACGACTTTTAGTACACTCTTATGTGTGTATCTTTGACATAATCGATTAAGTGTAAGTGAGGTCTGTCTCACTTCCTTTAACACTCTATATTAGATCAATTTCATAACTTAAGCTTTTAGATATTTCATTACTCACCTTAACTTGTTCAGTGTTAATTGATAGTCTTGTACAATTCTATATGAAAGTTATAACGACTTATTCAATGTTGTTACTTTCATAAGTTCGTGAGGATAGGGTATGTTGGGACTTATCCTAAATATTGGCATACCCTATGTTATGAGTTAATTGAGTTAAGATTGGTATGACTTCACATATTTTGTGAGATAATATTGCTAGCCAATTTGTTGGCATAAATCAAACTATGAAATTATCACTAGCCAATTCAATTAATTTATGAATACATTATAGTAATCTATCATGTTAAACAAGCCAACTTTTAACCTTTGATTAGTCAATGAAACAATTCAATGAACAACTTATAACAATTTCATCTTCTCGAACACAAGTAGGCAATACAACATTATTATTTCATGTAAATAACACCCTAATCATACGGATCTAACATATAGGTATAATTCGACATTATCAATCACATAAACCTATACATAATTATCAGTTAGCACCACATACCAACAACATGCTTGAGATTTACATTTAAACAAACTACTTGAATCGAAAACAAGGAGAACTAGGGAGATGAATATGCGATTCATTGGGAACAACCCTAGTTTTCGATATTCTTGATTTCAAAACATTTGAAAAGCCTCTTGGAGAAAGGAATACAGGAGATAAAACCCATACCCTACTTTAGAATTAAATCTACGAAGATCACCTTGCACTTTGCACGAAAACCTTGAAGAACTGCTTCAACTCGCCTAAGGTTTCTTTACGTTTTTCAGTGTTTTTCGGTCGTAGCGTTTACTAATGAATAACGTGAGTCTAAGTATTTAGGAACTTAATAATGACTAATTCATCTTAGACTAAATAACTTAATTAAATAACTCAATTATCTAATTACCAAAAAGCCCCTCCTAAATTGACTAAAAATAGGAGAACACTTGACTTAATCGAAATCTGGAATATTACTTAGTGGTTTCGGTTTTTACCATTTAAATTAATTAATGAAGTTGCTAATTTAATTAATTAAGTAACCTAAGGTAATTACTAAAGTACCCCTAAGTTTTTAGAACCATAACTAACTCTTTGGACCATCCTAGGTTAGGTAATAAGATGTTTCATAGTTAGTTACTCGGCTTAGTGTCACCCGGTTAGGTCTTAGGTTGTCAGGTCCATTAGTTAGTTATTTTTTGTTAGTCCTAGGTTAGTTAGCTAGTTAGGTCATTTGGTTAGAGCCTAGGACCGGTTAGGGAGCTTGTCCCCATGTGGCTTGACCGGGACGCGCACCTATCCCTAACCTCTCTAACCGAATTGGTTAGCTTGGTCTCTTGGCCGGTTGTACATGTGTTGCCGTGCAATTTCCTAACTAACCATTCTGGAAGGTTCATTTGTAATGTTTACTTGTTGTCCAAGGATCCTCACTATGTCCTTGGGCACTGCTTAATCTACATGATCATTTTAAATGATTATGTGCTATGGTACCTAGGCTTGACACTTGGATGCCTAGTACCTAGAGGGTGTGTATGAATAATAATTATATTAGCTTAGGGTCTTCATTGCAGGTACAATTCTTAAACAAGCTTGGATTGGAGTATTTTACATCGACGTATATTTTAATTTACTTCTGTAGACATTGGCTAACACCCTAAAGCCAATATTCTCTAAAATTCCCAATATTAATCAATATTGGGCATTGGGATGCCTATGTACCCCAATACCTATTCTTAAAACCTAATAGGCTCTTTACTAGACAAGTATATTTTCTGGAATATTACAGGTTTAGGTTGTTTTTTAGGTTTTAGGATTTGAGGTTATGGATTTGAGTTACAATATCTGTGGTTTAGTGTTTAATGTTAGGGTTTTGGGATTTTGGGATTTGGTTTTAGGGTTTAGGGTTAAAGGTAAGGGTTAGGGTTCGTGTTACGGATAGGGTTATGGTTATGGTTTATGGGTTTTTTAGGTTTTAGGTTTTGGGGTATAGTATTTTTGTTTAAAATCTATGGTTTAGTGTTTAATATTTGGGTTTTTGTATTTTGGGCTTGGGGTTTTGGGGTAATTGTATAAGGGTTCGGGTTTGGGTTAAGGTTAGGGTTAGGGTTCGGGTTAGGGTTAGGGTTAGGGTTTAGGTTTTTTTAGGTTTTAGGGTTTGTGGTTTAGGATTTGAGGTTTAAAATATATGGTTTAGTGTTTAATGTTTGATTTTAGTATTTTGGAATAAGTTTTTTTTTGGACTTTTTTTTGGGACTTAGGGTTTTGTGTTGAGCATTTAGGGCTAGGGTTCAGGTTAGCATCAAGGTTAGGGTGTAGTTTTTTTTTTGGTTTTATGGTTCAGGGTTTAGTATTTGAGGTTTAAAATCAATGGTATAGTATTTAATGTTTGGTAATGGTATTTTGGGCTCAGGGTTTTAGGCTTAGGGTTTAGCATTTGCTGCTGTCAATACAGATAACAACTCTATACCACTCCCAAACAGAACCTGACCTGTTACAGCAACAAAAACAATGTGCTGGCTCAATGCCAAAGTTAGTTAGCTTATCATTGGTAGGAAGTTTACCTCTTAAAATTCTCCATAAAAGAATGGAAGATTGAAAAGGGATATTCTAATGCCAAATCTCGGAATTGAAATGAGTTTTGCTCCTCTTTTCCCTGATTTCATACAAGGCAGTTACACAACTGAAGCTCCCATTAGTGTTGAGGATCCAAACAGCTTGCTCTGGCTGGTGTTGTTGTAGAGGAATTTCAGTAGCTAGGATGCTTTCTAAGTGATCAGCAGGGGCCTATTGAGTGAGCATGTTTCAATTCCATTATCCCTCATTCCAGAAATCTGCTATAGTAGTATTGTTCAGTCCATTGCTGTTGCTAGAAAATTGAGCTAGTGATACTACACTAAGACAATTATCCCACCAAAAAGAGCAGTTGCATGAATTGAGCCTCCATTGAATGTATTGTTCAATTTGATTTTGATTTTGCAACATGTGTTCCCAAGACAATGATTCCTCAGTATCCCATTTTTTGCACACAGGGTTAGATCTTTGGAAATATTTAGCTTTCAAAATGTCTCCCCAGAGGGTCTGCTTAGCCCTAAAGAACCAGCATTGTTTATATTGGAAACCCATGCACACATCCTTGAGATTCCTCATACCAATTCCTCCTTTATCATAAGGAAAGCTTAAGTTTTTCCATGAAGCCCAATGGTATTTTTTCCTATCACTCTCCATCCCTAGAAAAAATCAGCCATTAGCATTTGAACTTGTTTAAGAACACTGGATGGAGGTGTTATTGCTGAAACTAAGTGGATAGGGAGTGCTTGTAATACATGTTTAACCAACACTGCCGTACCACCATAACAAAGTTGTTTTGTTTCCAAGCTATAATCATGTATACAACCTAGTTAATAAGATCTGAGAAATAAATAGTCCTAGGCCTACCAACAAATAAAGGACAACCCAAATAGGTTAGTGGACCCTGTTTTTGACTAAAATGCACTGATTATTCTGATTCTTTCTCTAGTGTTGTTGAATGCACTGGAGTGTGACATAAAGTGGATTTTGTCACCATTGATAAGCTGCCCAGAAGTTTCTTCATATGCCTTGAGAGTATATTAGGAGTTTCACGGTTCTACATCTTCCAGAAGTGAATAGAATTATGTCATTTTGAAAGCTCAGGTAATTCACTTGTGGCCCTCTCATTTCTTTGTAGAAACCATGATAATATGGGTGGTTGTGTATCCTGTTGAGAGATCTTAAAAGCACTTATACACCTAAAATAAATATGGCAGGAGAGATGGGGTCACCTTGCTTGAGTCCTCTAGTGGAGTGGAAGAAGCAATATCTCTTACCATTCACAATAATGGAGTACTAGTCGTTGGCCATAATTCTCCATACCATATCAATGAAGATCTCAGCAAACCCCATTCTCCTTAATGAAAATATAAGACCAAGAAACTCTGTCATATGCTTTTGACATATCCAATATTATAATAACATTATTCCCAATGTTTGGTTTCTTGATCTGATTGATGATCTCCTGATATAGCATAATATTTTCAGAAAAACTTCTCCCTTTCACAAATCTAGATTGGTTAAGTGAAATCAAATTAAGAAGGATAGTACTAAGCTTGTTGCTCATCAATTTAGAAATAATCTTGCTAGTTATGTTGCATAGGCTTATGGGCCATAATTAAGTTTACTTGTTGGGGTTACTGACCTTAGGAAATAAAATAATGCAAGAATGAGAAAAATATTTTGGAATCATTTATCCACAAAAGAAGGCTTTAATAACACCAAAAGAATCATGTTTAATAACGTGCCAACATTTTTGGAAGAAGTACCCATTCATCCCATCCGGACCAGCTACAAAGTTGGAGTTCATAGAACAAAGCACACTTTTTAATTCTTCAATGCTTGGCATACTGGCAAGGCTGTCAGTTTGCTCATCATTGACCATTCTGGGAATGCATTCCAAATATTCTTCATTAATAGCTTTATCGTCTCCTGTGAAAATGCTTTGAAAATGATTATAGGCAGTCTATGCAATTTTATCATCACCTTGCAGCCATTCCCCATTTTACTTGATTCTCTTAATAAAGAACTTCCTCCTTATTCCTCTTAACATTGAGTGGAAGTATTTGGAGTTTGTGTCATCCTCTTTAAACCGTTGTAGTTGTGTTTTTTGATTCATGATGTTATCCTCCATCTTAAGGAATCTGATATATTTAACATTTATCTCATGGAGGAAATTCTGTTAGTCTCACTTTGATTCTGAATAAACCTTTCCTCAACACCGTGAACCTTTTCTTCATATTCCTTAACATTCAGGAAGATGTCACCAAATTCCTTTTTAGAGAATGAACTAAGGGTATTAGAAAGTCTTTTCAACTTCTCATGAAATCTCCATATACTAGTACCCTCAGCCTCCCTTCCGAGCAAGCCTTTACAATTTCCAGGAATTTAGGACTGTCAACCAAACAATTGAGAAATTTGAAGTATTTGGTGTATTTAGTCTCTTTTGAAATCATTTCCATAAATAAAGGACAATCGTCAGAGCCAGTAGAAGATAAGTGAGTAATGGTAGTTTGACGCATCATTTCCAACCAAGTATCATTGACAAGATCTCTATCCAGCCTCTTCCAAATTCTATGATGGATACCTCTTTTGTAGGACCAATTATATTTCTGTCCACTAAAACCAATGTCCAACAGACCACAGGCTTCAATGTCAGCTATAAAATCCATAACTTTCCTCATATTGTAAGGGACCCCTACCAGTTTTTCATTAACATCAGTAATAACATTAAAATCTCCCACTGAACGCCAAGGTTTGTTATCGACAGTAGCATGTTGTAACATGGTGTCCCAAAGAGGTCTTCTGAGATTATTTTTACACCTGGCATACACAAAGGTTGTAACAAATTTCTTTTGTAGCTCATTGTGTTTGATCTCACAGGTTATGTGTTGTTCCCCCTCATCAAGAATGGTACAATCAATATCATTGTTCCAAAAATCCAAATTCTGCCATTGCAATTGCCCACAACATTTTCCATAGTTAATTCAACTTTAAAATTTTGAATTTGAACACTATATGGAAAGGGTTCCAGAATAGCAATGATGGAAAATTGATGAATTTTTTAAAGCGTTTTCAGTCTTTCTATAACCCCTTGAGTGTTGATCCCCCTCAAATTCCATATGATTGTACTAATCATTGAGATGATCTAGATGAAAAGAGTCTAGTATTTGGTCTGCCTGTAGTGACAATATTGACATCCTGATTTTTTAAATGAAATTTATCATGATGTAAGCCTCTTGGGGACAACCCTTGATTCAAGGTCACTTGTTGGATTTTATTATCAAGGCTTTGGTTTTTTTGAGGACTAAGGGCCCTAATCAAGGCCTCAGTGGTCTCATCATCATCATCCGGATCTTGAATGTACTGGTTGTCTATATCCACCTTATCTTCAGAGTTTTCTACCTTATATTCATTAAAACAAGGGATAGTGTTGACTTGACAAACATGCTGTGTTTTATTAGGTGGTTCTGTAGGGGGAGGATTCATATACTTTTCTTGTAAGGGGGGAATTTGCAGGACTTGATGATCATTTACCAAGATAAATTTTTTGCATTGGTCTTCCTCCCTATTTTGTTCCCCTTTTCCTTCACTGTCTTGTTGCATGTTTTGTCTCCTCTTAGCTGCATCTCTTTTTTGTTTACTTGGCTTATTTTTGCTCTTATGAGTAATATTAGTATTTATAGTGCCTGTTTTTTTTCCCATTTCCTTTGCCCCGGAGGCTTTATTCTGGTTATCATTTGGTCTTATTTCCTCTTGCTGTGTTTCTCCAATTCTTATAGTGTTCACCTGTTGTTGAGTTCCTGTTACCTCTTGTTGTTGACCCTGTTGTTTTTTGTATATTTCCTGTTGGTTCTTAGTTGAATCTCTAATGTCTAAGTTATGGTCAGAATCAGCCCCCTCATGCAGAGCATGAGGCAATTTCCCCCCTCTGGTCACCCCTTCATGTAAGTTAGTGTGTCTCTCCTGACATCCCCCATCTATCCCTCCATTAACTTCACCAATCATATGATCATACATATACAGATTATTAGAGTTAGGTTTTACAGTTATGATACCTGAATTCCTACTTTTATCCTCATTTTGCTTTGATATTCTTTGTTTTTCTTTACTGTTCCCCTTTGCATACCTCTTTTGTGTCTCTTGTGCAACTATTTGTTCCTTGTTATTTGCTTCCTTCCCTGATGTATTATGTACTTCATGTATATCTAAACTAGTGAAAAAATTGTGTTGTGAAGTACTAGGCATACCTGCTAGTTGGACAGTCAAGTGTTGATTTTCTTTTGTTGTCTAAGTTGTTGTAGAGGTAGGCCTCCATGCTTTTTTTTGAGTTCCTTCCTCTTGTTGTCTCTGATTTTTCTTTCTTTGTGTTTGACACTCTTCCTCCGTTTTTTGTGCTGGTTGTTTCTGTTTTTGCCTTCCTTATTCTGATGTTGTTGTTAATTTCTAACCTCTTTTGCTTTGTCCTATCTTTTTTCCTTCTCTTTTTGGTTTTGGTTTTCTTTATTTTTGTTTTTCTTCTCATGTTCCTACTCTTTTCTGTACTTGTAATCATCATCCCTCATTTTGACTTTACACATTTATTTAATGTCCCTGATGTCTACAGTATTCATAGTACGGTGGATTGTTTTCATATTCAACAAGTTGCCCTATGCCTATGGTATCATCATCATCATTCAATCCAATCCACACGTGTCTAGGCCTAGGTCTGGTTAAATAAATTTGCATCTTTACTTTGGACATTCCTTCCCTAGACCTTTTAATAGAAGTTGTGTCCAAGTATAAAACCTTGCCTACTTTTCCCAATATATGGGTGAGGAAAGGTTTTTTAAAGCAATGCCATGGTAGGTCTGGTAGTAAAATCCAAATAAAAACTATAGGTGTTTCCTTCTCTAGAGTAAAGAATGGTGTCCAAGCTTGTATTGTCATATGTTTACCCTCAATGGTCATTCTTTGTTGTGTCCAAATTGTGTTGTAATCTAGTTCATTCTGTAGGTCAATAAGCACATGTTTAGCATTGTAGTGAGCAATATTGACCCCCCCCCCAACACTCAGTTGGGTCTATTGGATTAAACTTTTCATGATGAGATCGACCTTAGGCATAGTAGTAGTAAACTTCCCTACCAGTGTGTATTTATAATCCACAGTGATAGTATACATGTAGTCATGCATATCAAAAATTACAGCTGGTTGGCCTTGTTTACTGGTCTGTCTAGGAGTGGTTCTCAGAACAATAGTTGGACTTTGAGCAGCGTGGATATGTCGTAGTCTAGCAGCCAAAGTTTGGACTACTATATATGAAGGAGGTTTCGGGACATTTTCTTGAGTGTTTGTTGGATGAGCTTTAAGATTGATGTGTTCATTTGGTTTGGGATCACGTTGGTTCTTATTGTGGACTGGAGGAGGACGTTTATCAAAGTTGCTAGAGATTTTAGGGAAGTCTCTATGATAATTGTTTTGAATCTCATTTCCCCCCTGAATACTCTGTAAGGATTGTACCATTTTTCCAGCCTCATTTCTTTGGTCTTGGACATTTTTACTCACTAAATCTTTGGTAATATTCCCCACATTCTATTTACTAATCACAACAACACTTTGTCCCATGGCATTATCATGCACATTTCCAATATTATCATTCTTATTAGTTTGAGTATGAACTGGAATAGAAAGATTATACTTAGTTGATTGATGCTCTTCTCCTTCTGCAGTTGTTTGTTGCCCCTGTGAATTGTTTTGTTGGCCCTGTTCTTTATCGTATTCACTTGTAGGAATGATTGTCGTTCCTGCACTCGATTGTCTTACATTTCTCAGAGAGTTGTCTACTAGTTTGACTCTAAAGGAGAAGTGTAATGGGATTTCCACATCAACTACTTCCACTACATCCTCTATCTCTACTTCTCTTTTGTGATGTTCCCCCCTTGTATTTTGTTCTGCGACTCTGGTTTGATTGTGTTCATGACCCAAGTTTGAGGATATGTTCGTGAGGTGAACCTCATGTTCATTAAGATTGGTTCCTCTATTCCCTTCTTCGTCCGTTTTCCTTTGAAACTTATGTTGGTGGTCGGAGTTTATGTCACCAGCAACCTGGTCATCCATTTCAATTGAAATTCCTGTGAGATGTACCTCATCTTCAGGTGAGTAATCCCTAGTAGGTATGAAACCTCGAATCGTCTAAGAGGGAGGTCGATTTTGGGAATTACTATCAGTCGATTTGTCTGCGATTTTCCTAGAAATTGCCTCTTCAGTTTTCTCCATTTGCAGGTTGGAATTCTTTGATTTTGGAGTGTGTTGTAGATCTTGATGAGTAGAATCATCCCCAGTATCTTTGTAGTCCTGATTCCATCTAATATAACCTGAGGTTATAATTCTGTGATTCCCATCTTCTTCACTACGAAAATTTGCATTGTTCATCGCTCCTCTTATTTGCGAATTCACAGAGTTATACAATTAATTAGTGTGTGATTCTTGGTTGGTGTTATTCGTATTCATCAGGAGACCTTGTTGGGGTTGGTCCGGCGGTCTAAAAGAGACTCCTGACGGCTCACGCGCCATTTCAGCCTGGCTGAAATAGCTGTTAGAGCTGGTTGTTCGACAATTCCTTGGGAGTGCGTGTTACAGATATAAGTTAGAGAGAGAATTCGATTGGTATTTGGGGCTTGGGGTTTCGGGTTAATAGTTTAGGGTTAGGGTTATGGTTAAGGTTAGGGTTAGGGTTAGGGTTTGTTTTTTCAGGTTTTAGGGTTTCTGGTTTAGGATTTGAGGTTTAAAATCTATGGTTTAGTTTTTAATTGTTGGGTTTTCATATTTTGGACTTAGGGATTTTTTTGGAATTGTTTTTGGACTTAGGTTAAGGGTTAGGGTTAGGGTTATGATTAGGGTTAGGGTGTAGGTTGATTTTTAGGGTTTATGGTTCAGGTTTTAGCAATTGTGGTTTAAAATCTATGTTTAGTATTTAATGGTTTTTTTTAATTGGAACGACCCTTGTGGTGGGTCATGGGCTAAGCAATACCCCTAGGACTTATTATTTCACAAATAAAATATGTACGTAGAAGGGGGATGGACCTTACCTCCACCTAAGATGGGTTAATTTGACCTACCTACTAAGGCTAGTCAATTAACCCTTTAATGATGTTTGTATTATAAAGAAGGCTTCTAAAATACAATAAAGAAGGTAGACTCTCCCCTTAAAAATAGAAGTCCAAAACAAAAAGACCTTATTCTAACCTTTTATACCTATATAAGGCATAGTAAATTTGAATAAGTTTAATACAACATACATGATTAAAAAATGATAAGTCAAACATATGCCAACAGTTCCACTAAGGTGGTAGTTTAATTCTTCTAAGTTTCCTTCTTCTAAAATTTTGCATTCCCTTTTTTTCTAGAAAATAGTTGCCTTTGATTGCTCCAACTAGTTTTTGTGTAGTGTAGTAGTGTTGTATTATATCATGTTTGTAACTACATTTAGATAATAAGTCAGCAGTACCATTGGATTCCCTGTAAACATGTCTGCACTGAAACATTTCCAGCTTGCCGCTTATTCCTTATATTTCTTTGACAGCTTGTCGACTTCTCCATGGAGTGTAACTTTTATTGTTGATCCATTTACTTAACAGTTCTTAATCCACTTCAAAAATAAGACGTTTAAATCAATGTTTTTCAGACCAATTAATGGCATACAAGGCTGCCTTGATATCTGCAGTATTATTAGTACCAAAACCAAAAGGTATAGCAAAAGCATATATCAATTTACCTTGGTGATCTCTTAAAATGTCACCCCTCCTATTTTTCTTGGATTGTGCAACACACTTCCATCAATTTGAATACTCATGTTGGAGGCTTTTCCCAATTCACAATAGTCACCTTAAGCTGATGTTGATAGTGTTTAGCTATGCTGATCATCCCTTCCTAGTTAGGTGGCCATTGTGTATGAGGAAAAGCTATTATTAGTACCTGTATGACATCCTTGAGTATAACATATTGCAGGCTTTGTAAGATAGATCTTTTTCCTCCATACTGTACAGCACACCTGTTTTCCAAAGGTTCCAACAAATGAAATTAGGCAAAACATGAAATAAAATTTTTTGTACCTCATTGTGATAGTGTAAACTCCTCCAGTGCATTGACAAACTTCTCAAACATGTAGATGAACGGTCTATTCCCACTTTTGTTGCATGAATTTTACAAATATAATTAGCAAAGTTTCCATTAATCAAAATATGGTTAATTTCATCCTTCCCTGGTTTGTGACAGAAGTAACAATTTCTTCCTTTCCAAATGTATGAAGCTTCTTATTAGTTGGTAATTACCTCTCAAAGCTCTCCAAATAAATAAAGATACTTTGAATGGTAAATTATTGTGCCAAATGAATGTATTTATAGGATATTTAAGATACTTCTTCCTAATCGTATCCCATGTACTAGCTAATGTAAACTTTCCATTTTCAGTTGGACTCATGTTTGTTGTATCATGTAGATTCTCATTAAGTTGAATTACAGTGTTAAGAATAATAGGCACGAAAAAAGGAGGAATATGCTTCCTAATAACCCTTTCTTTCCACTTGCCATCTTCTAGGTAAAATGAAACTGGATTATTATTTAAACTTGACACCTCACAATACTTAGCTAGAGCTCCATCTCCAAGCCAATTTCTCACCAAAAACTACATGTGCTAGAGTGGATATTTCAACTAATATGTGATTCAACATCTTGTCTATTGCGAATAAGATATCTCCAAACCAATGATTCCCCTGTATCATATTTCTTAGCCACTATATTAGCTTTTTGACAATACTTTGCTTTTAAAAATTTCCTCCATAAAGACTGTTTTGTTCTCAATTCCCACCATTGTTTGTATTGAAAAGTAGTGCAAATATCATCCAACACCCTTACCCCTATACCACCCTCATCAATAGGATACCGCAAGGTTTCCAAAGAAGCCGAATGATATTTCTTTCCTTCACCGTTATTGCCCCAGAATAAATAAGCTATTATATTTTTATGTACTTGAGTGTAGTATTAGGTTGTGATATCATATTTACTATTTGGGTTTTCATATTTTGGCTTAGGTTTTTGGGTTTATTGTTTAGGGTTAGGGTTAAGGTTAAGGGTAGGGTTAGGGTTAGGGTTAGGGTTAGGGTTTTGTCTTCTTTGGGTTTTTCATTTTAGGGTTTAGGATTTGGGTTTTGGTATTTTGGGGTTGGGGTTTAGGGTTAATGGTAGGTTTAGGGTTAGTGTTAATGTTAGGGTTAGGGTTAGGGTTTAGAATATTTTTTACGTATTAGGGTTTGGGGATAAGGATTTAAGTTGTAATATCTATGGTTTAGTGTTTAATGTTAGGGTTTTGGTATTTTGGGCTATGGGTTTAGGGTTTAGTGTTTAAGGTTAGGGTTAAGGAAAGGGATAGGTATAGGGTTCATGTTAGGGATAGGGTTAGGATTAGGGTTTAGTCTTTTTTTAGGTTTTAGGCTTTAGGGTTTAGGATTTTTGGTTTAAAAACTATGTTTTAGTGTTTAATATTTGGGTTTTGGTATTTTGGGATTGGGCTTTTAGGTTAATCATTTAGGTTTAGGGTTAGGGTTTAGCTTTTTTAGGTTTTAGGGTTTTTGGTTTAGGATTTGATGTTTAAAATCTATAATTTATTGTTTAATGTTTGGGTTTTTGTATTTTGGCCCTAGGGTTTTTTTGGACTTAGGGTGAAGGGTTTATGGTTTAGGGTTAGGGTTAAGGTTAGGATTAGGGTTAGGGTGTAGGTTTTGTTTTAGATTTATGGTTCTGGGTTTAGCATTTGAGGTTTAAAATCTAAGGTTTAATATTTAATGTTTGGGTTTTAGTATTTTGGGATTCGGGTTTTGAGTTTATGGTTTAGGGTAAGGGTTAGGGTTAGAGTTAGGGTTAGGGTTAGGTTTAGGGTTTTGGTTTCTTTTAGCTTTTTGGTTTGAGGGTTTAGGATTTGAGGTTTAATATCAATGGTTTAGTGTTTAATGTTTGGGTTTTGGTATTTTCGGCTTGGGGTTTTGGGTTTATGGTAGGGTTAGGGTTAATATTAGGGTTAAGGTGAGGGTTTAGGTTGTTTTTTAGGTTTTAGGTTCTCGGGTTAAGAATTGAGTTGTAATATCTATGATTTAGTGTTCAATATTAGGGTTTTGGTATTTTGGGATTTAGGTTTAGGGCTTAGGGTTTAGGTTTAAGGTTAAGGATAGGGTTAGGGTTAGGGTTTAGTTTTTTTTTAGGTTTTAGGTTTTGGAGCTTAGGAGTTTTGGTTTAAAATCTATGTTTTAGTGTTTAATGTTTGTGTATTTCTATTTTGGGCTTGGGGTTTCGGGTAAATGGTTTAGGTTTAGGGTTAGGGTTAGGATTAAGGTTAGGGTTAATATTTGGGTTAGGGTTCATTTTTTTTTTAGGTTTTAGGGTTTGTGGTTTAGAATTTGTGGTTTTAAATCTATGGTTTTGTGTTTAATATTTGGATTTTCGTATTTTGGACTTATGATTTTTTGGATCTTTTTTGGACTTAGGGTTTAAGATTTAGTATTAGGGTTAGGGTTAGGATTAGGGTTAGGGTGTAGTTTTTTTTAGATTTTATGGTTCAGGGTTTAGCATTTGTGGTTTAAAATCTATGTTTAGTATTTAATGGTTTTTGTATTATGGGCTTAGGTTTCAGGTTTATGGTTTTGGATTAGGTTTAGGATTTTTGTTTGTTTTAGGGTTTTGGGTTTAGATTTTAGAATTTGAGGTGTAATATAAGTGGTTTAGTGTTTAATGTTTATGTTTTAGGGTTAATGGTAGGGTTAGGGTTAGGGTTAATGTTAGGGCTAAGGTTAGGGTTCATATTGTTTTTTAGGTTTTAGGGTTTGGAGTTAAGGATTTGAATTTTAATATCTTTGGTTTAGTGTTTAATATTAGGGTTTTGGTATTTTAGGCTTTGTGTTTAGGGTTTAGGGTTTAGGGTTTAAGGATAGGGTTAGGGTTCAGGTTCGTGTTACGGATAGGGTTAGGGTTAGGGTTTAAGTTTTTTTAGGGTTTAGGTTTTGGGGTTTAGGACATTTGGTTTAATATCTATGGTGTAGAGTTTAATGTTTGGGTTTTGATATTTTGGACTTATAGTTTAGGTTTAATGATTTAGGGTTAGGGTTAGGGTTTAGGTTTTTTAGGTTATAGGTTTTGAGGTTTAGGATGTTTGGTTAAAATCTATGGTTTAGTGTTTAATGTTTGGGTTATGGTATTTTGGGCTTGGGGTTCGGGTTAGAGTTAAGGTTAAGGTTAGGGTCAGGGTTTGGGTTAGGGTTAGGTTTAGGGTTTAGTTTTTTTTTAGGTTTTACGGTTTTTAGTTTAGGAATTGAGGTTTAGGGTTAGGGTTTAGGGTTACGGTTAGTGTTCGTGTTAGGGATAGGGTTAGGGTTAGGGTTTATTTTATTTTTTTAGTTTTTAGGTTTTGGGGTTTAGGATTTTTGGTTTAAATCTATGGTTTAGTGTTTAAAGTTTGGGTTTTAGTATTTTGGGCTTAGGGTTTCGAGTTAATGGTTTAGGGTGAGGGTTTGTGTTAAGTTTTGGGTTTAGATTTTTTTAGGTTTTAGGGTTTCTGGTTAAGGATTTGAGGTTTAATATCTATGGTTTAAAGTTTAATGTTTGGGTTTACATATTTTGGACATAGGTTTTTTTGGACATTTGTTTTTACTTAGGTTTTAGGGATTAGGGTTTTGGTTTAGGGTTAGGGTGTAGGTTTTTTTAGGTTTTATGGTTCAGGGTTTAGCATTTGAGTTTTAAAATCTATGGTTTAGTATTTAATGTTTGAGTTTTGGTTTTTTGGGCTTAGAGTTTCAGGTTTATTGTATGGGGTTAGTGTTAGGGTTAAGGTTAGGGTTAGAGTTAGGGTTAGGGTTAGGTTTTGGTTTTATTAGTTTTTTGGGTTTGGAGTGTAAGATCCCGAAAATGATTTAGGTGAAATAGAGCCTAACATGGTTGTCATGGTTGTAACACCCTAAAACAAACTAAGGTAAACTAGAGCTTTGTAAGTGTTGCTTGAGTGAATTTTGTGTTAAACTAAGTTAGTTTAGTATTCCTGAGGGGTGCGTGAAGTTTGGTTAAGTTCGGAGGTCAATCGACCAAAAATGTCCATGACCTTCGGAAGGTGTGCCCTAGAATGTACTAGTGTGTCTTGTTGTGTTTTGATGAGTTTTACGTGTTCGTTTTCCTTGAAACTAAGGTGGGATGTTCCTAAGTCCTAGATGACTTAGTTTAGGGGTTTAACATTCAGGCACGACCCCACCAAGGACGCACAAGGGGCCCTAGATGAAGCATCCAAGACTTGGGCAAAACTACCAAAAAGCAGTGACTAAATGATGACCCTAAGGACGGTCCGTTGGTCCATCAACGGTCCGTCGACCTAGGGAGTCGCTTATACA
This sequence comes from Solanum sitiens, assembly GCA_016801875.1. NCBI lineage: Eukaryota > Viridiplantae > Streptophyta > Magnoliopsida > Solanales > Solanaceae > Solanum > Solanum sitiens. Next base: position 97,121 of record JABWTJ010000651.1, on the reverse strand, counting down.
AGCAAGTCAAGATTGCCAGGCTCCATTTGGAGCTAAGTGTCAACCCACGAGACCCCACCAACGGTCTGTTGATTCATAGACGATCCGTTGGTTAGGTCTCGTCTATGAAGGGTCCAAAAACTGTTAAGTGTCTACCTTGGCTTGGGGTGTTTGGCAAATTCACCCCAAGTTTTTGATGACCCTAGGACGTTAGTTTTAGGGTTTATTAGGTATACTAAAGTGTTCTAAGCCCTAAGACCACATTTTAGACTACTCTTCCCAAACCCCCAAAACGCCTCTCTTAGAATTCTCTCTCAAGACTCCATTGAAAGCTAGAGGTCAAGGAAGAAAAGAGGGCTGGTTGGACGTGTCTCTTCATAAACAAATCTTGGATTTTACTTGCTTAGTGAGGTATGGTATCCATTCTTGAATACCCTTTCATTCAAGAAGCCATTTCCAATGAATTTCAAAAAGGGGTTTTCAACCCTAACTTCTATTATCTTCAACCCAATATGAGTCTTGCATGAAGATGTTTCTATTTTCAAGTTAATGATATTATTAATGTTAGTTGATGATTCTAATCCTAAAACTCTAATGAAATCATGTTAAAGTTTCTTTTCAAGATGTGGTTTATGAAATGAGTTAAATGAGCATGTTTATGTATAAAATGAACTTTGGTTTTATTGTGTTGTAATGTCGGTTAAGCAACTGCCCTAAGGGCCCTATTATGATGAAATTATGATAAAAATGTTTGTAGCTTGTTATGGATTAGTAAATTGAAGAGTTTCTTATATCGTATTATGCTTATGATGAATTGATCTTGAGTGGTATGGTACACCTTCTTGGTGGTGGTGCTTATTTGATTAATTGGTGATGCTTAGTATATATTGAGAATGTGATCTTGAAGGTCTAAATGGTAGAATGAATAGAAATTGTAAATGGGTCTTGTTTTGTGATTGTGAAGCTTAAATTGTATGTTTGACCTAGATTTTGGTATAATTGGAGAATGTGACTAAGTGAAGTATGTAAAGTGTGTAAGTTGATAAATGGAAGTCTAACGCATGTTTAGAAGTAATGTATATGAAATGAGGTCTATATGCAAGGTGTGCTCACATGTATACACACACACTTTAAGTGAATAAATGAAGTTATGTTTAGTAAGAAGGGGAGTCTTGGGGTGGACACTCTTCGTGAGTTGAGATGAAGTGTCTAGTAGCAACCTCACTGTTCCTAATGAGCTTTACTAGATAGGTCGGAGGATGAATGCACTTCATGAGTTGAGATGTGGCATTCACTAGCTATCCTTAACATATAGTCTATAATGTGATAATTCGTGGGGAGTTATGCCTAGCACCGAGAGGATAGGAAGAAGAGGTGGAATACTCTTCGTGAGTTGAGATGTCCTATTCCCTTATACCTTTTGAGATGAGTACTCCTCGTTAGTAGAGAATGAGTCACTTAGTAGCAATCTGTCTATTCCTTAACTATGTGCCTGCATAGGTATAGTTATTGGAAAAGCCATGTAAAAGCTAAGAAGTATGACCTTACTCTAGGCAAGTGAGGATCCCTCATCCGATAGGGGTTAATATCGAGATTCCATGCGTAGATCTCATGGTCTTTGTCGGGTAAGCTAACCCCCCACAAAAGTATTGAAAATGATAAGTTGTTTAATTAATGTGTTACCTATGTGATTTGATTGAACTAAGTCTTCTAAAAGAACGTGCTACTTAGGGTAGGTGGTGGTATGGGACGCTACCTATCCATTGCACTAAGTAGGAATCCGAAAGGGAAGACTTGGTGTCAAACCTTCTAAAAGAACGTGCTACTTAGGGTAGGTGGTGGTATGGGACTCCATCCTACTCATTGCACTAAGTAGTCATTCCGAAAGGGAAGCCTTAAGTGTTTTTGTTGGGTTTTCTTCTAAGGTATTGTGTTTGAGTGGTGATTCATTCTCCCGAGGCGAGTAAGCCGAACGGGGTAGTCTTGAGGATCGATTGGGTGTGCGTTAAAGGAAGTGTTTAGACGTTTCCTTCATGTCTTACCTTAGAGAGTCTTGGGATTATACTTAGGTAGGGAAACTCCTACAGAAATGGACTCATTTACTCATTTGCAATACTTTGGAAGTTAGCCATTGTTGGAGTCTTTAGTCTAATGTAAATCTTTTAAACTTACTTTAAAGTCTTAAAATGGTTCACTGTAAAGCTAAGGATATAGCTCACTGTTAAGTGTATATTTTGGTCAACTTGTTGTAACGTGCTCAAATCCTTAGGAATCCATTAGGAGCGCTAGTAGGAGTGGTAGTATGGGATGCTACTCTCACATTTCACTTAGTGTGACCTAAGAGTCCTATTGGAGGAGAGAACTTATGTGAAATTGTATGCTCGAGTCGGTTCACTGTAAGGTTTGGTGTGCTCACTGTAAAGTAAGTCTTTTAGTTAAAGTTATGGAAATCATTCTTTAAATGGTTAATGATGCTTCTTATGTTGTTTTGTTCCTAAGTTCATGAATGTTTTACTTAATTGGCATGAAAGTTTATTTTGCTAAAAAATGTCCCTATTTACATGTTTTTGCATATGCCATACTTCGTACATTGTTGTACTAACCCCATACTTTTATATACCTTATGAGTATAGGTTGGAAGCCTTTTGGAAGATCGAAGTTGAAGTTTGGGAATTCTATCTCTCAAGAATTTGGTATGTCCTCATATATTGGAGGACATAGTTTATGTTTCTTAGTTTCTTTATTAAGAGTTAATTTGTGTTTCCTTTTTATTGCAAAGGGCTGTGTCCCTAACATTCTAAGTTGTGTCTTTAAGTTGGATTGTGATGACAAGATTTCCTAGTATTTATGAAAAGACTTATTTTATTATTATTATACGTGAAAAGTTTTAATTTCCGCACTACTTTTCATGCTTTATGTTATGAACGAGAGTTGAAGGGCTTGTACGAGACCCCAAAGGGTCAAGTACGCCCGTCCACGATTCGAGACTTAGTCGTAACTTGTAGGGGGTACTTTAGGGTCGTGACAATGGTGGTATAATGTCCTAAAATGGTCTACTATGTGTTATTGAGGCAGTGTCTAAAGTATTAGGTGCATTGGAAGTCAAACATCAGGGGACAACTAAGACGTTCGACGACTAAGTTACCTAAGCGCCTCATATGTGTTTATATGTGTCTATGTGTGATTCATGACATTATAAGGTCCTTAAATGATTTATTATGATGTATATGGAAGTGTGTAAAGTTTCATGAAGTTTGGAGGTGAAACGTCCAAGAACGTTCATGACTTTTGAAAGATGTGCCTTGAAATGACCATGTGTATCTATGCATATTTCGTCGAGTTTTACGTGTTTGTTTTGGGTGAAATTCATGTGAGAGGAGCTAAACTCGTATATGTACATATTTGGGTTAGAAACGTCCGGGAAAACATCCCCAAGGACCATCCAATGGTCCTTGAGAAAGGACCCAAATGTGATGCCAAGACTGTCCAAGGCAGCCCCAAACGACTGAGGCAATCGACGGCTAGTGGTCCAGTCGATGCCCCGTCGATGGGTGGTGCTGGTGGAGACTTAGTCGTGGGAGATAAGATAACAAATTCAAGTCTCTGAACCAAACGATGGTAGGACATGATGGTCCGTTTGTGGACAAACGGTCCGTCGACTTCCCAACCGTCGATGGCACTTGTTCCCTGTGCAGCATCACTGTTAAGTGATTGGTGATGTTGTAATTTCACCCCACTTCCAAATATAAAGATTGGCGGTTCCTAAGGGGTCTTTTAGGCATTTTAAATGTGTATATAAGTCTTGAACACTTAGAAGATTTCATTCTTCAAAATCAAAACGCCAAAATCCCTTAGAAATTCCTTAAGGCTCCATTAAAGCTAAAACTCAAGGAAGAGCTTGGATTGGAGATTTGAGTGAAGATTCTTCATCAAATTGGAGGATTAACATTGTTGAGGTATGGTTTTTTATCCTTGACACTCGTTTCATAAAGGAGACTAACTTTCAAACATGTTCTCTAAAGTTTTCAAAGTTGAACTTGACCTATTTCATGATATACCATGGGTTCTTGCATTAAAGATTTTTAATCATTTAATAGTAATTGAATTTTTGTTATTTAGATGATTTTATATTGACTAACCTATGAACGCATTTAATTGATAAACCCTAGTTTTTGACTACTTTATGGGTTACTTGATATTGGTCTAATGTTTATAAATTATGGTATAGTTTCTTATGGCTTTCTAATGATGTAAGAATTGTATTCAATTGATATATAATTGGTATTATATTGATAAATCTATATTAAATTGACCTAGTTTCATTGAGTATTATGATTTATGGTTTGGATTGATGTTCATGGACATGGGTAAGGGCCTTATGATATTGAGTTGGGTGATTTAGCATTGGATTGAAGTTTTGATGATGGAGTGGTGCTACGCTGCCCTATTCTCCTTTATTTTATGTTAATTAGACTTCACTTTTGTTGTGATTGGTTTGGTCCACTTATGGTGGCGGTGTTATGTGAATTGATGTGGCCTTGTCGACGTTATTTTAAGTATTATGATGATTATGGACTTTTCGGAAACTATGTGAAGTAATGTGATGTTTGTGTAGTGATTATGTGAAGTATGACCATATCTACCTATATGTGAAGTAATGCAAAAGTATGTGTTCTTATGTTGAACTTTTTAGGTGGTCATGTTAGACTATGACTATGTGTTCATGGGTGTAGTCTTAGAGTTGATGCATGATTGTTCCTACTTGACAATATGAGTCTATTATTGTTATATTAATGATGATATAGTAGTGTATAGGATGACTTAGAAGATGATAAGGGTTGTTCCTATGTGCTTCTACTATGACTTGTAATATGTGCTAAAATGAAGTATGTTGTGTCTTGTTTAGGTAGACTTGTGTCCCTTACTTGATACATGTATGAAAGTGAGTATGTGATGTCTTGACTTAGAATGCTAGAGATCTTAGTCTTATATGTATGAATGATGTGAGACCATGAATGATGATAAGAGGGTCCTTTATGTGAAACCTTGAACCTAGTTGTAGGGTTATGAACCTTGAAGTATAAAGCCGTAATGGTATCCTTCTTGTAATGAATGATGGACTTAAGGTTGATTGGCTGGAATGGCATCATATCAATCCTTAGTAAATTCATGATGAGATTCTTGTCGCCATTGTAAGGAAAGCCCTAGAGGACCTTTCTTTGGTAGGGTAAATGTGATTGGGTTATGAACTTGATATGGAACCCCTTTGTATGAACCTTAATGTGAAATAAATCTATGAGAACAAAGGCTAGCACTGAGTAAGTATGGCAAAGAAAGTAGCTCTTGTGAAGAACGAGACTAGAGTATAAAGTAAGTCCTTCATATTCTTTAACCATGTACCTACATGGGATGTGTCCAAGTTCTACCATTGGAAAGTAGAACAACCTCATCGGTGTAGGATAGAACTCTGGATTCCATGTTTTCCTACCATGGTCTATGTCGGTTATTGCTTATTCTCATCATGTGGGATACCTATTAACATTAGAGAAGTTCTATGAAGTTTAGGTGGTGGTATGAGACACTATCTAGACATTGCACAATAGGCGTTGAAGGTGTTAGTAAGAGTCCCTATGTATTCTCCAAGACCATTACTCGAATGTCTTTTATGTGATGAATGTTTCTTATTGAACTAATGAATTGATGACTAAAGGATTCCTTAGTTAAATTGTGAAAAGGGCATAAGGGATGATCTCTTCATGTCTTGTCTATGAAAGTCTTGAGAATGACTCTAGTTAGGGAAGTTGGTTGATTCTACTAGGTATGATCTAAACTTAGGAAGTCTTAAGGATTATTTAGGTAACCTTGAAAAGGGTGTATGGGCGTTCTCTTCTAGGAGTACTTAAGTAAGTCTTTTGATATCCTTGGTTAGGAGAATGGCATGTCCTATATATATAATATATGTTGGTGTATTGTAAGTGTGTATGTGTTTCATTATGAGTAATCTTGGGGATCGTTTAGGCACATTTAGAGAGGGTGTATGGGCGGTCTCTCTTATTGTGACTTAAGTGAAACTTAGGATATCATTTGGTGGGATGATAACATGTTAGAAAAGCTTAGATGAAGTTTAAGCAACTTCACTGTACAGTGAAGCAATTCACTGTAACAGTGAATATGGGTTACTGGAAAGTGACTTATAAAATGTGATATTTGGTTTAAGTGATTCCTTATGTGTTTCTAAGTTGATAAATGTTATTATTATTATAATTATATTTTGACATTTAAATGAAAAGATTCATATTTCCAATAAATTTTCGTTTTCGTGATTTTTATGCATTATGTCATACTTAGTACATGTGGTTGTACTAACTTCATGCTTTTATCTATCTCTATAGTTATTGGTAGGTGAGGAGCATTTGGGAAGCAAGACTTGGATCGTAGCATCATTCAAGTGAAGTTGAAGTATGTCCTCATTTGACTCGAGGGCATATATGTCTTCTATGTTTTGTATTGAAGTATTGTAATAGACATAGTAGTACTATATTTGTATTTTTGTATGGCCCGTGTCCCAAGTACTCTTGTGTCTAAGATTGATGAGATTGAGACGTAGTCTTTCCTATTACTTTTATATGAAAGAGTTTTTAAAGACTTATAAATGTTTTGTGAACAGTTTTGATTCTATACTACTTTTCACTATGTATATGCAGTGAACGATATGTAAGGGCTTGTATAAGACCTCCGAGAGGTCGAGTACGCAGGTTCCAATCCGAGATTGTGCCCTAACTTCTAGGGTGTGGTCACGGGTTGTGACATAGAGTTTATGATTTGAGGTTTAATATCAATACTTAGTGTTTAGTGTTTGGATTTTTGTATTTTGGTCTTCGGGTTTATGGTTTATGGTAGGGTTAGGGTTAGGGTTAATGTTAGGGGTAGGGTTAAGGTTAGGTTATTTTATAGGTTTTAGCATTTCGGGTTAAGGATTTGAGTTGTAATATCTTTGTTTTAGTGTTCAATGTGAGTTTTTGTATTTTAGACTTTGGGTTTAGGGTATAAAGTTTAGAGTTAGGGTTAAGGATAGGGCTAGGGTTAGGGTTCATGTTAGGTATAGGGTTTAGGGTTTTCTTAGATTTTAGGTTTTGGGGTTTAGGATTTTTGGTTTAAAATTTAAGGTTTAGTATTTAATGTTTGGGTTTTCGTATTTTGGGATTGGGGTTTCGGGTTAATGGTTTCTATTTAGGGTTAGGGTTAGGGTTAGAGTTAGGGTTAGGATTAGGGTTAGTGTTAGGTTTAGGATTTAGGGTTAGGGTTAGGGTTAGGATTAGGGTTAGAGTATAGTTTTTTTTTTGGTTTTGTGATTCAGGTTTTAGCATTTGAGGTTTAAAATCTATGGTTCTGTATTTAATATTTGGGTTTTGGTATTTTGGGTTAGGATTTTGGGTTTATTGTTTAGGGTTATGGTTATGGTTAAGGTTAGGGTTAGGGTTAGGGTTAAAGTTTTAGGTGTTTTTAGGTTTTTGGTTTGAGGGTTTAGGTTTCGAGGTTTAATATCAATGGTTTAGTGTGTAATGTTTGGGTTTTGGTATTTTGGGCTTGGGGTTTAGGGTTTATGGTAGGGTTAGGGTTAAAGTTAGGGTTAGGGTTAGGATTTAGGTTGTTTTTTATATTTTAGGGTTTGGGGTTAAGGATTCAAGTTACAATATCTATGGTTTAGTGTTCAATTTAAGGGTTTTAGTATTTTTGGCTTTGGGTTTAGGGCTTAGGGTTTAGGGTTAGGGTTAAGGTTAGCGTTAGGGTTTAGGTTCGTGTTAGGGATAAGGTTAGGGTTAGGGTGTAGTTTTTTTTTTGGGTTTTAGGTTTTGGGTTTTAGGATATTTGGTTTAATATCTATGGTTTAGTGTTTAATGTTTGGGTTTTGGTATTTTGGGCTTGGGGTTTAGGGTTAATGGTTTAGGGTTAGGGTTAGGATTTAGGTTTTTTTTAGGTGTTAGGGTTTGTGGCTTAGGATTTGAGGTTTAAAATCTATGGTTTAGTATTTAATTTTTTGGGTTTTAGTATTTTGGACTTAGGTTTTTTCTTAGACTTTTTTTGACTTAGGGATTAGGGTTTAAGGGTTAGGATTAGGGTTAAGGTCTAGGATTTTTTAGGTTTTATGGTTCAGGGTTTAGCATTTGAGGTTTATAATTTATGGTTAGTATTTAATGTTTGGGTTTTTGTATTTTGGTATTAGGGTTTTGGGTTAATGGTTTATGGTTAGGGTAAGGGTTAAGGTTAGGGTTAGGGTTTGGGTTATGGTTAAGGTTAGAGTTTAGTTTTTTTTAGTTTTTAGGGTTTGTGGTTTAGGATTTGAGGTTTAAAATCTATGGTTTATTGTTAATGTTTGGGTTTTTGTATTTTGCACTAAGGGTTTTCTTTGGGACTTTTTTTTGGACTTAAGGTTTGGGGTTTAGGGTTTAGGGTTAGGGTTAGGGTTAGGATTAGGGTTAGAGTGTAGTTTTTTTTTTGGTTTTGTGATTCAGGGTTTAGCATTTGAGGTTTAAAATCTATGGTTTTGTATTTAATGTTTGGGTTTTGGTATTTTGGGGTTAGGATTTCGGGTTTATTGTTTAGGGTTAGGGTTATGGTTAAGGTTAGGGTTAGGGTTAGGGTTAAAGTTTTAGGTGTTTTTAGGTTTTTGGTTTGAGGGTTTAGGATTCGAAGTTTAATATCAATGGTTTAGTGTGTAATGTTTGGATTTTGGTATTTTGGGCTTGGGGTTTAGGGTTTATGGTAGGGTTAGGGTTAATGTTAGGGTTAGGTTTAGGATTTAGTTTAATTTTTAGATTTAGGGTTTGGGGTTAAGGATTTGAGTTATAATATCTACAGTTTAGTGTTCAATTTGAGGGTTTTAGTATTTTGGGCTTTGGGCTTAGGGTTTAGGGTTTAGGGTTAGGGTTAACATTAGGGTTAGGGTTTAGGTTCGTGTTTGGGATAAGGTTAGGGTTAGGGTTTAGATTTTTTTTTAGGTTTTAGGTTTTTGGTTTTAGGATTTTTGGTTTAATATCTATGGTTTAGTGTTTAATGTTTTGGTTCTGTTATTTTGGGCTTGGGGTTTAGGGTTAACGGTTTAGGGTTAGGGTTAGAATTTAGGTTTTTTTAGGTGTTAGGGTTTGTTGTTTAGGATTTGAGGTTTAAAATCTATGGTTTAGTATTTAATGTTTGAATTTTAGTATTTCGGACTTAGGGTTTTTTTAGACTTTTTTTGGACTTAGGGATTAGGGTTTAAGGGTTAGGGTTAGGGTTAGGATTAGGGTTAAGGTCTAGGATTTTATAGGTTTTATGGTTCAGGGTTTAGCATTTGAGGTTTACTGTCACGACCCAAAATCGAGCCGCGAGTGGCACCCACACTTATCCTACTATGTGAGCGAACCAACCAATCTAAACCCCAACATATTGAACAAAATACAAAGCGGAAGACTTAAAACTCATTATCCCCAAAATCTGGAAGTCATCATCACAAGAACATCTATCCTCAAGTTACAAATCTAAAAGTATCTAAGAAGCTAAAATAAATAAAAGGCTAGTCCATGCCGGAAGTTCAAGGCATCAAGACATTGAAGAGAAGATCCAGTCCAAGCTAGAAGCATTAGCTCACCCTGAAATCCGGTGTAGTGAAGACTGGCTAGAATTACTGCTGAGTTGAAGACGACGGTACGTTTGCTGCATTCCCCAAATAACAAAGAAAGAAACAACAAGTAGGGGGTCAGTACAAAACACAAGTACTGAGTAGGTATCATCGGCCAACTCAAAATAGAAAACAGTATATATCAGTTCATATCATAAATCAACTACAATACTCAACATGTAGCAACAAGTACTATAATCATCAATAAGTACTACCAAGTTCATCCATGAGGACTCAAGCCTCAATACCACACTCATTTGGGAATTAGGTTCATTACATTGAGTATATTAACATCTCTCAAGATTCATTATCTTTCTTCCTCTTGTGTCGGTACGTGACACTCCGATCCCCTACTACTATGTGTCGGTACGTGACACTCCGATCCCCTAATTCTACGTGTCGGTTCGTGACACCCGATCCCCTAATACTATGTGTCGGAACGTGACACTCCGATCCCCTAATTCTACGTGTGGTTCGTGACACCCGATCCCCTAATTACTATGTGTCGGTAGTGACACTCCGATCCCTAATTCTACGTGTCGGTTCGTGACACCCGATCCCCTAATACTATGTGTCGGAACGTGACACTCCGATCCCCTAATTCTACGTGTCGGTTCGTGACACCCGATCCCCTAATACTATGTGTCAGAACGTGACACTCCGATCCCCTAATTCTACGTGTCGGTTTGTGACACCCGATCCCCTAATACTATGTGTCGGAACGTGACACTCCGATCTACTAACATCATTCTATCAATTCATCAAGCCTTCTTTTATACCAAGGCATCATCAATAACAAGGTGAATTAGGGTTCTTCAAGATTTTGGATTCAAAGCTTCATTATGCTTATTTTATCACAATCACATAATCACATTCATGCAAGCATACCATTAAGCATATAGAAGGGTTTACAATACTACCAATACATATCATTCACTATTAAGAGTTTACTACGAATAGTATCAAAACCATAACCTACCTTCACCAAGGATTCTTGATCAAGCAAGCAATCTCTCAAAGTTTTTTGTTTCCTCTTTGGTTGTCTCTCTCTATCGATCGTTCCTCTCTCTTCTCCTTGTTCTCTCCATTTTTTTTCTTCAAAAACCCTCTCTCTTTTCCCTAATTAGCAAATAATTAGGTATAAAAGATGAGGAAATAACCCAATAAGTAACTCAAGGTCATCTCCTTTACACCCCCAAGAATTTGAGTTATTAATATTAACCCACTAAATTTATAATTATAGCAGGAATAGTCCAAAATGCCCCTTTAAAACTTACCCAGAAATCCGACCCAGACTGGGATTACGCAACCTGTGATGGCCCGTCGTGCCTGCGACGGTCCGTCCTGCAGGTTCGTCACAACCTTCAGAGACTCAAATTCCTTGATGAGTCTGAGACGGTCCGTCGTGCCTACGACGGTCCGTCCTGCACTTCCGTCACGACGGACAGAGAATTGCTCTCAGTACCCAATTCTCAAGAGTTGAAGTGTTTTGAAACGGAAACTCACAACGGTCCGTCGTGTCGGTGACGGTCCGTCCTGCACTTCCGTCATGACGGACAGAGAATTGCTCTCAGTACCCAATTCTCAAGAGTTGAAGTGTTTTGAAACGGAAACTCACAACGGTCCGTCGTGTCTGTGACGGTCCGTCCTGCAGGTCCATCACAGAGTTCAGAGAGTCGATTTCATCACTCAAATATAAGAATTCCAAGTGTTTGGAACGAGACACCCTCGACGGTCCGTCGTGCCCATGACGGTCTGTCGTTGGATACGTCGTCTCAGACAGTTTTTCCAGAAATAAAATCTGCTGCTCAAAACGACTAAGCAGGTCGTTACACCCTAACTCTAACCATACCCTAAACCCTAAACCCTAAACCCTAAAGCCAAAGCCCAAAATATGAAAACCCTAACATTATACACTGAACCATAGATCTTACAACCCAAATCCTTAACCCCAAACCCTAAAACCTAAAAAAAAACTAACCCGAACCCTAGCCCTAACCTTAACCCTAAACCTAACCCCAAACATAAACCCAAATCCCTAAGACCAAAATTCCAAAACCCAAAAATGAACACTAAACCATAGATTTTAAACCTCAAATGCTAAACACTGAACCATAAAACCCAAAAAAAAAATACAACCAAACCCTAATCCTATCCCTAACCCTAAAGCTAAACCTGAAACCCTAACTCCAAAAAAGAAATCCAAAAACAACCCTAACCCTATCCCTAACACAACCCTAACCCTAACCCTATCCTTAACCCTAACCCTAAACCCAAAGCCCAAAATACGAAAACCCTAACATTAAACACTAAACCATAGATATTACAACTCAAATCCTAAACCCCAAATCCTAAAACCAAAAAAACAACCTAACCCTAACCCTTACCATAACATTAACCCTACCCCTAACCCTACAATAAACCCTAAACTTCAAACCCAAAAGGCCAATACCCAAACATTAAACACCATTGATATTAAATCTCAAATCCTAAACCCTAAACCCAAAAACCTAAAAAAAAAAAACTAACCCTAACCCTAACTCTAAACCATAAACAGAAAACCCTAAGCCCAAAATACCAAAACCCAAACATTAAACACTAAACCATAGATTTTAAACCACAAATGCTAAACGCTGAACCATAAAATCAAAAAAAAACATACACTCTAACCCTAACCCTAACCCTAAACCCTAAACCCTAAACTCTAAGTCCTAAAAAAAGTTCAAAAAAACATCAAGCCCAAAATACTAAAACCCAAACATTAAACACTTAACCATAGATTTTAAACCTCAAATCCTAAACCCTAAACCCTAAGTCCTAAAAAAAGTTCAAAAAAAAACATCAAGCCCAAAATACTAAAACCCAAACATTGAACACTTAAACCTCAAATCCTAAACCACAAACACTAATACCTAAAAACAACCTAAACCCCAACCCTAACCCTAACCCAAACCTTAACCCTTACCCTAACCCTAAACTATTAACTCGAAACCCCAAGCCCTGAATACCAAAACACAAGCATTTAACACTAAACCATAGATTTTAAATCAAAAATCTTAAACCAAAAAAAAAAACTCTAACCCTAACCCTATCCCTAACCCTAACCCTAACCCTAACCCTAAACCCTAAACCCTAAACCCTAAATTGATATCCTAAAATACCAAAATGCTAACATTAAACACAAGATCATAGATATTATAACTCAAATCCTTGCCCCAAACCCTAAAACCTAAAAAACAACCTAAACCCTAACCCTAACCCTAACCCTAACATTATCCCTAACCCTAACCCTACTATACACCTTAAACCCCAAGCCGAAAATACCAAAACCCAAACATTAAACACTAAACCATTAATATTAAACCTCAAATCCTAAACCCTAAACCCAAAAACCAAAAAAAAGTCCTAACCTAACCGTAATTCTAACCTTAACCCTAACCCTAACCCTAAACCTTAAACCGAATACCCTTAGCCCAAAATAAAAAAAATGAAACATTAAGTACTAAACCATGGATTTTAAGCCTCAAATGCTAAACACTGAATCATAAAAACTAAAAAAACCTACACACTACCCCTAACCCTAACCCTAAACCCTAAACCCTCAATCCTAAACCTTTAATATCTAAGTCCAAAAAAATCCATAAGTCCAAAATCCAAAAACCAAACATTAAACACTAAACCATAGACTTTAAACCTCAACCCATACCCTAACCCTAACCCCAAGCCCAAAATATAAAAACCGAAACCCTAACGCTAACCCTAACCCATACCTAACTCTAACCCTGAACCATTAACCCGAAACCCCAAGCCCAAAATACATAAACCGAAATATTAAACACTAAACCATAGATTTTATACCAAAAATCCTAAAACCTAAAGAAATCCCTAAACCCTAACCCTAACATGAACCCTAACCCTAACCATATCCTTAACCCTAACCCTAAACCCTAAACCCTAAACCCAAAGCAAAAAATACAAAAACCATACCATTAACAACTGAACCATAGATCTTACAACTCAAATCCTTAACCACAAACCCTAAAACCTACAAAACAACCTAACCCCTAACCCTAACCCTAATATTAACCCTAACCCTAACCCTACCATAAACCATAAACCCCAACCCCAAAATATAAAAACACAAACATTAAACACTAAACCATTTATGTTAAACCTCAAATCCTAAAAGCTAAACCCAAAAACCTAAGAAAAACAAAAACCCTAACCCTAACCCTAACCTTGACCTTAACACTAACAATAAACAATTAACCCCAATCCCCAAGCCCAAAATATCAAAACCCAAACATCAAACACTAAACAATAGATTTTAAACAAAAAATCCTATACAACAAAACCTAAAAACATAAAAAAAACTAAACCCTAACCCTATCCCTATCCTTTACCCTAACACTAAACCCTAAACCCTAAACCCAAAGCCCAAAATACCAAACCCTAAAATTAAACACTAAACCATAGATATTAAATCTCAAATTCTCAACCCTAAACCCTAAACCCTAAAAAACAACCAAAATCCTTACCCTACCCCTTACATTAACACAAACACTAACCCTATGATAAACTGTAAACCCCAAACCCAAACTACCAAAACCTACACGTTAAACAAAAAACCATTTATATTAAACCTCAAATCCTAAACCCTAAACCCATAAACCAACAAAAAAAATCCTATCCCTAACACTAACCTTAACCCTAACCCTAACCCTAACCCTAAAATCCAGACCGCCGAACCAGCCCCAAAAGGGGCGCTTGGTGAAAATGAACTTAACCTTCCTTGAATCTCCCTTTAACTCGTCGCATAACTGTGGGAAATCGCAATCTAAAGGCGCGATGAACACTGAGTTGTCTCGAAGTGAAGAAGAGGGGAACGAAAAAAATATTTTCTCAGACTCTATCAGATTGAATCAAGATTACAATAGTGAAAGGAATGCTTCTAGTCAACTAAAGCTACAACATAATCAAGTTTCAAGGAATTCTGATGAACCAATCAAAAGGAACGAAGGAGTGAGTTCTGGGATAATCGCGAGCAAGTCGCAAAAGGGTCAAGATCAAAATCGATCATCTTCCCAACTGATTCGAGAGGTTACGCTTACTGGGGTTTACTCACAAGGGGAAGAAGTCCACCTCACAGGAATTTCGAGCGAAATGGAACCCAAAATCACCAGCAATAAGAACTCAGGTGGTCAAAATGGTAGTCGAAACAACACTGATACTGGTGAAGCTAAGGGGACAAATGATACTGAGCATGAAATGACTCTCACTAACACTTCTACTGGTTTAGCTCATGAAGATAATCTGGTAGATAATGATGAATAGGTGAACAGGGAGAATCACCTAAATGTTGAAACAATACGAGAAGAGTTCGTGGAGTCAAGTCTAGCTCCTAAGGTTCCACACAACAAGGCAATATCTAGTGAAAAGGATGACATCGAAGTGGAGAGTTCTGCAAACTCTTCATTTGATTTTAATCCTATTACTGCAGGTGTTCGAGGACAAGGCCACCAACAAACCTTCAAGGAGCAAACTAGGGAGGCAAATCAGGCAGGTAACTATACTAACTACAACTATATCTACAATCAATTTAGTAATAATGTTAATAATGGCCATGAGCATGAAAATGCCATGGGAAAGTCAGCTGTTATACATAGTGTACAGAATTAGGGGGAGACAATCCTTCAGACTGATTACCAACAGGAAAATTTTTGCTATGAGAAAGGCCCTACCAAAGGAAACTCAGCTGATAAATTTAGTCTTCAAGGTAAGGGGGAAGTTGTTAAGAGTGGTAAGCATCAATGGGAGTAAGACAAAAAGAATGAGGAGAGAAATCTGGAACAGAATCAGCATAAGGGTCTGCAAGATAATAGTAAACAAAACCTCTACCATAAAGAGTTTCCTAAGATCTCTAGTAACTTTGAGAAACATGGTCCTAATATCCAAAATTCTAACCAAAATGTTCCCAACCCCAGTACCAATGCTCCCAGCAATATTAAGAGTCCTACAGCTACCAAACAGGACCAGGTTCAGGACTGTAGTTTAAACCTTGGCAGCAAGACTCAGACATATCCATGCTGCTCAAAGCCCGACTGTGGTGTTGAAAACAACTCCCAAACAAACTACCAAACAGGGTCAACCAGCTGTAATCTTTGACATGTATGATTATATGCATACATTGACAGTGGACTGTAAATTTACTTTGGTTGGGAAGTTTAGTACTACCATGCCTAAGGTGGAGCTTATCAGGAAGAGTTTTATCCAACAAACTCAATTAAGTGTGTGGGGGGGGGGGGTCAACATTGCCCATTACAATATTGACTTACATAATGAATTAGAATATAACACAATTTGGACACAACAAAGAATGATCATTGAAGGAAAATTGATGAGGATACAAGCGTGGACACCATTTTTTACACCGGAAGAGGAAACACCAATTGTACCAGTCTGGATTTTGCTACCAGGCTTACCTTGGCACTGCTATAAAAAACCTTTCCTTACCCCATTATAGGAATCTGTAGGTAATGTTTTATACCTTGATACAGCTTCTATTAAAAGGTCTTGGCTAGAATGGGTAAAGTTAAGATGCAAATAGACTTAACTAAGCCTAGACCTAGACATGTTTGGAAAGGACTGCATCCTGAGGATGACACCATTGGCTTCTGGCAGCCAGTGGAGTATGAAAATTTTCCCCCTTACTGTGAGTTTTGTAAACATCAGGGACATGACATTTAAGAATGTAAATCCAAAATGAGAGATGAGGAGTATAGATAGAGGAAGGAAAAAGAAAGTGAGAAGAAAAACAAAACCAAAGAGAATGCAAAAACAAAAGAACAGGAAGACAGTCAGAACAAAATCAAGGAGAGTAGAGAACAACAACAACAACACAGTAAAGACAATAACAGGCAGCAGCAAGCAATCAGCAAAAAGAGGAGGAATGGCAAACTCAAAGAAGGAAAAATATAAGACAAAGGAGCATGCAACCCCAAAGACAATGTGGAAACCTACTTCTACAAATTAGACAGCAAAAGACAATCAACAGGCAGGTATACTTACTAACTCTCAACAGTTTTCTTTTACTAATTTGGAAATGCAGGAAGAACATAATACACAAAGAGAGGAAAGAAGCAGTAAGGATCAAATGGAGGCAGAAGTAAGAAACAGAGAAATAATTGAAAAACCTTCAGGTAAGCAGGGTATGCCAATGCAAAAGGAAGACAAAAACTCCTCACACGTATCATAGCTATAAAACTTAACTCTATTAAAGATTATGTAATTGAATGTTTATCTGGAAAAGTTGATGGAGGGATGGATGGGAGATGTCAGGAGAGCCTCACTAACATGCAGGAAAGGGTTACCAAAGGGGGGAATTTGCCTCATATTCTGCATGAGGGGTTTTACATTGACCATAGTCCAGACTATAGAGCCTTAGATAATGATACAAACAAGCAACAACAGGAGGAACAACAACAGATTCAACAACAGGTTCAGGCAGGAAATAACAGGCAACAGAATTCTGGAAAAAATAAGGAAAAACAACAAAATAAAAAAAGAGGACAATGAGATGCTGCTAAAAGGAGACAGAGCAAAATTAAGCCCAGCAAACAAAAAAGAGAAGCTGCTAAAAGGAGACAGAACATGCAAAAATACAGTGGTGATGAGCAGACACAGGAAATGATGGAGGAACCAGGCAAAGGGATGGATATTTCCTCTCCTCAGGCTCAACACATGAACCCATCCACAACTAAACTATCTGATAAGGGAAAGCAGTTTTGCCAAATCAATACAATACCTCTGATAGATGAATATGCTGTGGATAAGTCTGAAGAGGAGGTGGATAGGGACAACAACTCTCTAGATGATTTGGATGATGAGGATGAGAATAGTCAGGCTCTTATTAAAGCTTTCAGTCCATCTAATGAGCAGGCTATAGAGTATGAGATTCAATAGGTATCTCAAACTCAATGCCTATCTCCAAGGGGGTTCAAACAGGACAAATTTCATTTCAAAAATCAAGATGTCAACACTGTCATAGCTGAAAGACCAAATACCAGATTATTTTCCTCCAGATCTTCCCAATGATTAGTACAATCATATGGAATGTGAGAGGGATCAACATTCAAGGGGTGTTGGAGAGACTCAAAATGCTCAGGAAACTCCATCAATTATCTATTATCACTATCTTGGAACCATTCTCAGATAGTATTCATGTTCAAAGCTTTAAAGTCCAGTTAAATATGGAAAATGCTACTAGTAATTGTAATTGTAAAATTTGGGTTTTCTGGAGCAGTGATATTGACTGTAATATTCTTGATGAAGATGAACAACAAATCACTTGTGAAATAAAACACATTGAGTTACAGTGTCAATTTATTACTACTTTTTTCTATGCAAAATGCAAAGATCATCTCAGGAGACCTCTTTGGGATAAGATGCTCCATCAAGCCACTGTAAATACCAAACCTTGGTTCTCTGTAGGTGATTTCAATGTTATAACTGCAGTGGAAGAAAAGCAGGGAGGGGTGCCTTATAATATGAGGAAAAGCATGGATTTCATAGCTGTCATTGAAGCCTGTGGCCTGGTGGACATTGGTTTCAGTGGGCATAAATTCACATGGTCCAACAAGAGGGGTATTAACCACAGAATCTGGAAGAGACTTGACAGGGCTATGGTAAATGATTCATGGCTGGAAAAGATGCCTCAGACGTGATAACTCACTTGTCATCTACTGGGTCTGATCATTGTCCTCTTCTCATGGAAATGGTTCCCAAAGAAACTGATCACATCAGGTATTTCAGATTCCTCAATTGTTGGGTTGACAACCCTCTCTTCATGGAAAATGTGTAAACCTGTTGGGATAGGGAAGTGGATGGTAGTGCTATGTGGAGATTTCATCAGAAAATGAGAAGAATGTCCAGCACTCTGAGTGCATGGTCAAAGAAAGAATTTGGTGATATTTTTCAGAATGCCAGGATATATGAGGAACAGGTTCAAAAGGCTGAAGAAAACTACATCTTTAACCAAAGTGAGTCAAACAGAAGTGCCTTACATGAGATAAATGCCCAGTACATCAAGTTTCTCAAGCTGGAAGACACTATTTTGAAATAGAAAACCCACCTCCAGTGGTTTAAGGAAGGTGACACAAATTCTAAATACTTCCATTCCATTATAAGAGGAAGAAGAAGGAATTTATTTGTCCACAAAATTATCAGTGAAGATGGGGAATGGATACAAGGTGAGGATAATATTGCTCAGTCAGCATGTGATCATTTCAAGGAGATTTTTACAAGAGAGGAAAAGTTTATTAATGAGAACATTGTGGAATGCATTCCAAGGATGATCAGTCAGGAGCAAAATACAAATCTCATCAGCATTCCCAGTATGGATGAACTTAAAAGTGTGACATTCTCCATGAATCCCAATTATGTAGCTGGCCCTGATGGTATCAATGGTTATTTCTTTCAGAAGTGCTGGCACATTATCAAAAAGGATTTAATGGGAGTTATTCAGGCCTTCTTCAGTGTCCAAATGATCCCTAAGTACTTCTCCCATTCTTGTATTGTCCTTCTCCCTAAAGTGAGTAACCTTAACAAGCTTACTGAGTTTGGGCCTATAAGTCTGAGCAACTTTACTAGCAAGATCATATCTAAGTAGTGAGCAACATGCATAGTCCTATCCTCCCTTCTCTAATTTCCCAATATGTTTCTGTAACCAAGTTCCAGTGCCCAGGTTAGACCAAAAATGGATGCTTCAATTTCAGCTTTGTTGCTTATTCCTTCTCCAAGAGGTGTTGTGAAGGCCATCAATAGCTTGCCATCTTTGTCCCTCAGAATACCTCCAGCTCCCAGCTTACCAGGGTTAGTGAGTGCACTACCATCAGTGTTTATCTTGATCCACTGATCTGGGGGTTTAATCAAAGTTACCATGTTCACCTTGATGTCATGAACACACCTTTCACCCTTTTGAAATAAATCTGTCCACTTAGCTGGCAATTTAACTTGAGGGAAAACAGCGGTCAACATCCTGTAATTGTCCTTGTATATTGCATACTTCACCCTGCTGATGTTGGTTGTTTTACCACCATATTTGCTTGCACACCTGTTCTACCATAAGTTCCAGCAGATGAATATAGGTGTGGCTTGCAAAAGCAGTTTGTGGGCTGTATTATTTGACTTGGCTGTCCACCATTGTTGGGTCAGTTGTTGTAGTGAATAGTGGTCTGGTTTGATTCCTGCAATTCCTGCAAAGCTGCTCCACACCTTGGCTGCAAATTGTCCTGAGATGAAGATGTGTTCTATGTTATCCATACCTGCTCTATCAAAACAACAAAAACAATTTGATGGTTAAACACCAAAGTTAGCTAATTTTTCATTTGTAGGGAGTGTACCCTTTAGGGTTCTCCATACTAAAAAAGAAGATATAAATGGAATGTTTCTATGCCATAATAGTGAGTTAAAGTGAGTTCTGGTTCTTTTTTCCCTGATTTCCTCCCAGGCTGAAGAGCAACTAAAGCCTCCATGAGTGTTGAGCTTCCACACTGCTTGGTCAGGGAGGTGTTGTTGAGGGGAGATCTCTGTTGCAATGATGTTGGAGAATTGACAAGCTGGTGTCTGCTTTATCAACTTGCTCCGTCCATTGACAAGCCAATTATCCCACCAAAAGGAACAATTTCCAGCTTGTAGTTTCCATTGGATATGTTTCTCAACTTGGTGTCTGTTCATCAGCATGTATTTCCAAGTCAATGAGTCTTCATTGTCCCATTTTTTACTTACAGGGTTGGATCTTTGGCAATATTTTTCTCTTAAGAATTCTCCCCACAAAGTTTGTTTGGTTCTAAAGATCCACCACTGCTTGAATTGGAAAGCCTTGCAGACATCCTTTTAGTTTCTCATTGCCACCCCCTTTCATCATATGGGAAGCTTTGATTTTTCCAAGATGCCCAATGATACCTCCTCCTATCACTTTTCCATCCCCAGAAAAAATCAGCTATGAGCATTTGAATCTGCTTGAGTACAGTGGATGGAGGAGTTACTGCCGACAGTAGGTGAATAGGAAGGGCCTGTAACACATGTTTTGTAAGGACAGTTTTGCCACCATAATTGAGTTGTTTAGTTTGCCAACCTGTAATCCTGCATACAACTTTCTTAACGAGGTCAGAAAAATAAACATACCTAGGCCTACCAACAAATAAAGGGCACCCTAAATAAGTAAGAGGGCCCTGTTTTTGCTCAAAACCTGTGAGCCTTTTAATTCTATCTGATGTGCTATTGAAAGCACTAGAGTGTAGCATAAAATGGATCTTGTCTTTATTTATGAGTTGCCCTGAAGTATATTCATACTCTTTCAAAGTTTTAATTAGCAACTTCAAGGTTTTGCATCTTCCAGAAGTGAAGAGTATTATATCATCAGCAAAGCTCAGGTGGTTAACTTGAGGTCCCCTCCTTTCCATGAAAAACCCATGGTAATCCGGGTGAGTATGCAACCTGTTGAGAGACCTTGATAGTACTTCTGCACCTAAAATAAATAAGGCAGGGGAAAGGGTATCACCCTGCTTGAGCCCTCTAGTTCAGTGAAAGAAACCATATCTCTTACCATTGACTATGATTGAATACCAATTGTTGGCCATAATTCTCCACACCATGTCAATGAACACTTCAGCAAATCCCATTTTCCTTAGACCCAGGCATATGTATGACCATGAAAATCTATCATAAGCTTTTGCCATGTCTAACTTTATGATGACATTACTCCCAATGTTGGGTTTCTTGATTTGGTGAATGATTTCCTGAGCTAACATGATGCTCTCAGAAATACTTCTACCTTTAACAAATCCTGATTGATTGGGCTGGAACTTGATTCTAGTGGTGAATTGGATCTTACAGAAATCAGCCTCCCAATGGAGCATCATAACACAACTGGGAAGACTGCAAAATCTCATCAGTCAGACCCAAAACTTCAAATGAACACATGTATTTAGAGAAGCAAATTGGGTTGCTGATGCACTCTCCAAACACAACCACAAGACAGACACTCCTCAGGTATATTTCAACATACAGCAATTGCCTAAGGAAGCAAAGGCCTATTATCAACTTGACTTATTGGAAATGCCTAGCTTTAGAAGGAAGAAAACCAAGAAGATTAACGAACCTCCTTGATCATGATATTACATTTTTAACTTAGGTATAATTCAAAAATTATAGCTTCTTTGAATAGGCTTAGATAGTTTTATAGTTTTTGGAAAATGTAAAGGGAGAGTCTCCTTGTTTATGCTTCCTAGATATAGGTATGGAGAGGAGTCGTCTCTTCAAGGTACTTAGTATTTTGGTTTCATCTTTTTGTAAGGGGAGGAGTTGACTTCCTTTAGTGGTAAGTTGACTCTAAACCATCATACGTTCGGAGGTTAGGTCTTTGTCCCCATCCTTGTACTTTTATTTTTATTAATGTTAAGGCCTGGGGGTGTTGCTCAGCCCCTACCCCTCCAAGGGTAATTAGAATAAAATAAAAAGCCCAAAATACCAAAAACGAAACATTAAACACCAAACCATAAATTTTATACCAAAAATCCTAAACCCCAAAAACTATAACCTAAAAAAATCCCTTAACCTTAACCCTAACCCTATCCCTAACATAAACCCTAACCCTAACCATATCCTTAACCCTAACCCTAAACCCAAAGACCAAAATACGAACACCCTAACATTAAACACTGAACCATAGACATTACAACTCAAATCCTTAACCCCAAACCCTAAAACCAAAAAAACAACCTAACCCCTAACCCTAACCCTAACATTAACCCTAACCCTAACCCTACCATAAATCCTAAACCCCAAGCCCAAAATACGAAAACCCAAACATTAAACACTAAACCATTGATATCAAACCTCAAATCCTAAACCCTAAACCCAAAAAAACCAAAACCCTATCCCTAACCCTTACCTTAACCTTTACCCTAACCCTAACCCTAACACCCAAACCATAAACCCAAAACCCAAATATTAAATACTAAACCATAGATTTTAAACCTCAAATACTAAACGTTGAACCATATAACCAAAAAAAAAACTACAGCTTAACCATAATCCTAACCCTAACTCTAATGCTAAACCCTAAACCCAAAACCCTAAGTCCAAAAAACAAGTCCAAAAAAACCCAAACATTATCCCCTACACAACCGTAACCCTAACCCTATCCTTAACCCTACTCCTAAACCCTAAACCCTAAACCCAAAAACCAAAATACAAAAAACCCTAACATTAAACACTGAACCATAGACATTACAACTCAAATCCTTAACCCCAAACCCTAAAACCTAAAAAACAACCTAACGCCTAACCCTAACCCTAACATTAAAGCTAACCCTAAACCCCAAGCCCAAAATACAAAAACCCAAACATTAAAAATTAAACCATTGATATTAAATCTCAAATCCTAAACCTTAAACCCAGACACCTAAAAAAAACAAAAACCCTAAGCTTAACCCTAACCCTAATCCTTAACCTAACCCTATCCCTAACCGAAACCCTAAACCCTAAACCTGAAACACTAAGCCCAAAATACCAATTCCCAATCATTAAATACTAAACAATAGATTTTAAACCTCAAATGCTAAATGATGAGCCATTAAACCTAAATAAAAACCTACACCCTAAACCTAACCCTAAACCCTAAAACATAAACCCTAAGTCCAAAAATAATATATAAAAACGTCAAAAATAATCCTAAGTTCAAAATACGAAAACCCAAACATTAAACACTAAACCATAGATTTTAAACCTCAATTCCAAAACCACAAACCTTAAAACCTAAAAAAAACCTAAAACCTAACATTAACCCTAACCCTAACCCTAACCCTAAACCATTAACCCAAAACCACAAGCCTAAAATACCAAAACCCAAACATTAAACACTAAACCATAGATTTTAAACCAAAAATCCTAAACCCCAAAACCCAAAACCTAAAACCAAAAAAAAACAAACTAAACCTTAACCATAACCCTATCCTAACAGGAACCCTAACCTAACCCTATCCTTAACCCTAACCCTAAACACTAAACCGTAAGCACAAAGCCCAAAATACCAAAACCCTAATACTAAACACTAAATCATAGATATTACAACTCAAATACTTAGCCCAAAGCATAAAAAATAAAATTAACCTAAACCTTAACCCTAACCCTAACCCTACCATAAACCCTAAACCCCAAGCCCAAAATATCAAAACCCAAACATTAAACACTAAACCATTGATATTAAACCTCAAATCCTATACCGTAAACTCAAAAACCTATAAAAACCCAAAACCCTAACCCTTACCCTACCCTAACCTTAACCCTAACCCTAAAATATAAACCCGAAACCTTAAGCCCAATATACCAAAGGCCAAACATTAAATACTAAATCATAGTTTTAAACTTCAAATGCTAAACACTGAACCATAAAACCTTAAAAAAAACTACACCCTAACCCTAATCCTAACCCTAAACTCTAAACCCTTAAATCCTAAGTCCAAAAACACAGTCCGAAAAAACCCCAAGTCCAAAATACGAAAACCCAAACATTAAACATTAAACCATTGATTTTAAACCTCAAATCCTAAATCACAAACCCTAAAACCTAAAAAAAACCTAAACCCTAACCCTAACCAAACCCAAACCCTAACCCTAACCTTAACCTTAACACTAACCCTAAACTGTTAACCCAAAACCCCAAGCCCAAAATACCAAAACCTAACTATTAAACACTAAACAATAGATTTTAAACCAAAAATGCTAAACCCCAAAACCTAAAAACATAAAAAAAAACTAAACCCTAACCCTATCCCTATCCCTAACAAGAACTCTAACCCAATCCTTAACCCTAACCCTAAACCCTAAACCCTAAACCCAAACCCCAAAATACCAAAAACCTAACAAAAAACACTAAACCACATATATTACAACTCAAAAGTTAAACCCCAAACCCTAAAACCTAAAAAACAACCTAAATCCTAACCCTACCCCTTACATTAATTCTAACCCTAACCCTACCATAAATCGTAAACCCCAAGCCCAAACTACCAAAACCCAAACATTAAACACTAAACCATTGATATTAAACCTCAAATCCTAAACCCTAAACCGAAAAACCTAAAAAAACCAAAATCCTAACCCTAACCCTAACCTTAACCTTAACCCTAACCCTAACCCAAAACATAAACCATAAACCCAAAACCCTAAGCCCAAAATACCAAAACCCAAACATTAAATACTAAAACTATAGATTTTAAACCTCAAATGCTAAACGTTGAACAATAAAACGTAAAAATAACCTACACCCTAACCCTAATCCTAATCCTAACCCTAACACTAAACCCTAAACCCTAAACCCTAAACCCTAAATCCAATAAAGAAATCCAAAAAAAAACTAACCCTATCCCTAACAAAACCCTAACACTAACCCTATCCTTAACCTAACCCTAAACCTTAAATTCTAAACCCAAAGCTCAAACTATGAAAACCCTAACATTATACACTAAACCATAGATATTACAACTCAAATCCTTTACCCCAAACCATAAAACCAAAAAAAAAACCTAAACCCTAACCCTAACCCTAACATTAACCCTAACCCTAACCATACCATAAACCCTAAACCCCAAGCCCAAAATACCAAAATCCAAACATTAAACACCAAACCATTGATATTAAATCTCAAATCGTAAACTCTAGACCCAAAAACCTAAAAAAAAAAAACCTAACCCTAACCCTAACCCTAAATCATAAACATGAAACCCTAAGCCAAAAATACCAAAACCCTAAACATTAAATACCAAAATATAGATTTTAAACCTCAAATGTTAAACGATGAACCATAAAATCTAAGAAAAAACCTACACCCTAACCCTAAACCCTAAACCCTAAGTCCAAAAAAAAGGTAAAAAACAAATACCAAGTCCAAAATAGTGAAACCCGAACATTAAATATTTAACCATAAATTTAAAACCTCAAATACTAAACTACAAACCCTAAAACCTAAAAACAACCTAACCCCTAACCCTAACCCTAACCCAAACATTAACCCTAAACTTAACCCTAACCCTAACCCTAAACTATTAACCCGAAACCCTAAGCCCAAAATACCAAAACCCAAACATTAAACACTAAACCATAGATTTTAAACCAAAAATCCTAAAACTAAAAAAATCCCTAAACTCTAACCCTAATCATATCTTTAACCCTAACCCTAACCTTAACCCTACACTTTAAACCCTAAACCCAAAGCCTAAAATACCAAAATTCTAACATTAAACAATAAACCAAAGATATTACAACTCAAATCCTTGACCCAAAACCCTAAAACCTAAAAAACAACCTAAACCCCAAGCCTAACCCTAACATTATCCCTAACCCTAACCTTACCAAAAACTCTAAACCCCAAGCCGAAAATACCAAAACCCAAATATTAAACACTAAATCATTGATATTAAACTTCAAATCCTAAACCCTTAACCAAAAAACCTAAAAAGAACCAAGACCCTAACCCTCACCTTAATTCTAACCTTAACCTTAACCCTTACCCTAAACCTTAAACCCAAAACCCTAAGCCCAAAATAACAAAACCCAAACATTAAATACTAAACCATATATTTTAAGCCTCGAATGCTAAACATTGTATCATAAAACCTAAAAAAAACTAAACACTAACCCTAACCCTAACCCCAATCCTAAACGCTAAACCATAAATCCTAAACCCTTAAACTCTAAGTCCAATAAAAAAAGTCCAAAAAAAAACATAAGTCAAAAATACGAAAACCAAACATTAAATACTAAACCATAAATTTTAAACTTCAAATCTTAAACCACAAACCCTAAAACCTAAAAAAATCTAAACCCTAACCCTAACCCTAACCATAACCCTAAACCATTAACCCAAAACCTGTCACGACCCAAAATCGAGCCGCGAGTGGCACCCACACTTATCCTACTATGTGAGCGAACCAACCAATCTAAAACCCCAACATATTGAACAAAAATACAAAGCGGAAGACTTAAAACTCATTAACGAAAACAATTAAATAACTTCTAAAATTTATAACCCATTATCCCCAAAATCTGGAAGTCATCATCACAAGAACATCTATCCTCAAGTTACTAATCTAAAAGTATCTAAGAAGCTAAAATAAATAAAAGGCTAGTCCATGCCGGAAGTTCAAGGCATCAAGACATTGAAGAGAAGATCCAGTCCAAGCTAGAAGCATTAGCTCACCCTGAAATCCGGTGTAGTGAAGACTGGCTAGAATTGCTGCTGAGTTGAAGACGACGGTACGTTTGCTGCATTCCCCAAATAACAAAGAAAGAAATAACAAGTAGGGGGTCAGTACAAAACACAAGTACTGAGTAGGTATCATCGGCCAACTCAAAATAGAAAACAGTATATATCAGTTCATATCATAAATCAACTACAATACTCAACATGTAGCAACAAGTACTATAATCATCAATAAGTACTACCAAGTTCATCCATGAGGACTCAAGCCTCAATACCACACTCATTTGGGAAATTAGGTTCATTACATTGAGTATATAAACATCTCTCAAGATTTATTATCTTGCTTCCTCTTGTGTCGGTACGTGACACTCCGATCCCCTACTACTATGTGTCGGAACGTGACACTCCGATCCCTTCTACGTGTCGGTTCGTGACACCCGATCCCTTAATACTATGTGTCGGGACGTGACACTCCGATCCCCTAATTCTATGTGTCGGAACGTGACACTCCGATCCCCTAATTCTATGTGTCGGAACGTGACACTCCGATCCCCTAATCTACGTGTTCGGAACGTACACTTCCGGATCAGAACATCCACTACCCCCCCTAATGCTATTGTCGGTTGCGTGACACCCGACCCACTATACTATGTGGTGAACGTGACACTCCGAGCCCCTAATCTAAACGTGTCGGAACGTGACACTCCGATCCCCTAAGTCTATGTGTCGGTTCGTGACACCCCCGACCCCCTATTACTATGTGTCGGAACGTGAGCAGCTCGTCCGATCCCCTATGTCGAACAAGTCTCAAGCCTTCGTTTTATACAAGCATCACCATAGCATACTTTAAGTTTCATCAAGCTTCTTTTATACCAAAGGCATCTCAATACAAGGTGATTAGGGTTTTCTTCAAGATTTTGGATTCAAAGCTTCATTAAGCTTATTTTATCACAATCACATAATCACATTCATGCAAGCATAAGATTAAGCATATAGAAGGGTTTACAATACGACCAATACATATCATTCACTATTAAGAGTTTACTACGAATAGTATCAAACCATAACCTACCTTCACCAAGGATTCTTGATCAAGCAAGCAATCTCTCAAAGCTTTTTGTTTCCTCTTGGTTGTCTCTCTCTATAGATCGTTTCTTTCTCTCCTTCTTCTCTCTATTTTTTCTTCTTCCAACTCTCTCTCTTTTCCCTAATTTTAGCATATAATTAGGTATAAAAGATGAGGAGATAACCCAATAAGTAACTCAAGGTTATCTCCTTCACACCCCCAAGAAATTGAGTTTTTAACATTGACCCACGAAATTTATAATTTTAGCAAGAATAGTCCAAAACTCCCCTTTAAAACTTACCCAGAAATTTGACCCAGACTGGGATTACGCAACCTGTGACGGTCCGTCGTGCCTACGACGGTCCGTCCTGCACTTCCATCACGACGGACAGAGAATTGCTCTCAGTACCCAATTCTCAAGAGTTGAAGTGTTTTGAAACGGAACCTCACAACGGTCCGTCATGTCTGTGACGGTCCGTCCTGCAGGTCCGTCACAGACTTCAGAGAATTGCTCTCAGTACCCAATTCTCAAGAGTTGAAGTGTTTTGAAACGGAACCTCACAACGGTCCGTCATGTATGTGACGGTCCGTCCTGCAGGTCCGTCACAGAGTTCAGAGAGTCGATTTCAGCACTCAAATATAAGAATTCCAAGTGTTTGGAACGAGACACCCTCGACGGTCCGTCGTGCCCATGACGGTCCGTCGTTGGATACGTCGTCTCAGACAGTTTTTTCCAGAAAATCTGCTGCTCAAAACGACTAAGCAGGTCGTTACAGATAGAGAATTGCTCTCAGTACCCAATTCTCAAGAGTTGAAGTGTTTTGAAACGGAACCTCACAACGGTCCGTCGTGTCTGTGACGGTCCGTCCTGCAGGTCCGTCACAGAGTTCAGAGAGTCGATTTCAGCACTCAAATATAAGAATTCCAAGTGTTTGGAACGAGACACCCTCGACGGTCCGTCGTGCCCATGACGGTCCGTCGTTGGATACGTCGTCTCAGACAGTTTTTCCAGAAATAAAATCTGCTGCTCAAAACGACTAAGCAGGTCGTTACACTAGTATTCTTTCTTGTATATTTGGGCTAGTTTCTTCTTGAGAGATAATCTGCAATAATACTTTTGTCAGTTTTTATCACTTCAATTGTAAATGTAAAGTTTAATATATTCAATACTAGTCTCCTTATTTCTTTTGTTGTAACTGAATCGTCTATCTTTTTTGTTATCCCTCATTTTACCTGTGTATTATCTGTTCTTACAACAAATTTATTATAAACAATATATGGTTCAAATGCTAATAAACATTTATATAATGCAAATAATTCTTTTCTATTTATTTCCCATTTTATTTGTGCTTCTGTATAAGATCCTGAATAATATCTACAATGGTGTTCCATTTTTTCATTTTCATATTTATATTTTAAAACTCCTCCATAGCTATGATTGCTTGAATCTGTTTCAACTATATAAATAAATATCTTATTTTCATCAGGAAAATAAAGTTTTGGTAATTTTTTACATAAGTTCTTAATATTTCTTATATGTTCTTTTTCTTTTTTATCAAAATAATATTCAACATCTTTTTTAAGTTTTCGATGTAGTGCTTTTAAATATTCTGCTAATTTTGGTATATATTCTCTTACTTGGTTTACTAATCCTAAAAAGGATTGTAATTTCTTTTTTGTATCTATATCTTCATCAAGATTAATTATTTTTTGTACTATGTGAGTTTGCATTTTTATCCCATTTTTGTATATTTGTATTCCTAGAAATTCTATCTGTGATTTCATAATTTCTGCTTTCTTTTTACTTAGGCTTATGCCAGACTGTTTAATTATAGATATGAATTTTTCTAATAAATTAATATGCTCATCTTGTGTTCTTGAATATAATAATATATCATCTATATAAACTCTGCAATTTTCTAATTGATTAAAATAGTTATCCATAAAGTGCTGATATCTACCTGGTGCATTTTTATATCCAAATGGTAAAACATTCCATTCATAGAATCCCTGTGGTACTGTGAATGCTGTTAGTTGTTTAGATTCTTCTTCTAGTTTTAAATGATAAAATCCTGATTTACAATCAAATTTACTAAAGTAATTATATCCTTGTATCTGTCTTATTTTTAGTATCTTATTTGGTATAGGATAATTATAAGTTTTAGTTTTGGCGTTTAGATTACGATAATCTATAACCATTCTACTTTTACCTCGTTTTTGTTCACTATGTTTATTTACTATAAAAGCCGGACTTGTATGTTTAATATTACTCTTTTGTATGTAATTATTTTTTAATAGTTCATCTATATGCATTTTAAATTCTTTTAAATCATCAAAATTATATTTTAATGGTTTTTGTGTTATTATACTATTTTCATCTATTAACTCAATTTTTACTTTTGTCTTATGTTTTTCCCATCCTTGTAATGGATTTACACTGTATAATATTTCTATTTGTTCATTAATTATTTTGACCTTATCTTTTGTAAATATAATAATTTCTAGTTGGGTTATTTGTTTGTTATTTATATTTTCCATTTCTTGGTTTATTTTTTCAGTTCCTTTTATCCATTCTTTAGGTTTTCTTCGTTTATTATTTACTCTTTTTGCTCCTATTTTATTTCCACATGGTGTAGTAAACCACCAATGAGTTTTTGTTATAATATGAGGATATAGTTTTTCTAAAAATGGCATTTTTAATAACATATCTTTTGTTGTAAATTCAAAATTATACATTTCTTTTATTATCAATATTTTATCCCATATTTGTATTTTTATATTTTTTGCTTTATATGTAATCATACTACTTTCATTATTAAATCCTGTTACTACCATAGGTATTTTTAATTTTTTCCCATTTATCTTCTGGTAAACAATTATATTTACATATATTTATCTCTGCTCCAGTATCTATCATAGGTGTGTAATATCTGTTGTGATATCCTTCTACAATGATTTTTGCAAGTATATATATTTTCATTATTCATTGTATTCTTTTAATAACTATTTTCTTATTTTGGTAAGTTATAATTAATTGTTCATCTTCTATTTTATATGGTTTAACTTTATCTAACCATTTTATTCCTAATGTAATATTTTGATTTCCTTGGTAAATTTTAAATGGTATTACTAATGGTATTCCTCCTATAATTATTTCTTTTTCTGTTATCTCTTCATTTATATTTACTATTTCTTTAGGTAATCTAGGGCATAATTGTCCTGTTTTTATAATTTCTGTTTCTAATACTAATTCTCTAGTTATATAATTCTCTTCTTGTCCTGTATTTATTAATATTTTATATCTTCTTTGATCTATTATTCCGGTTATAAAATAATGATTAAATATTTCTTCTTCTGTATTTAATATTTTAGGAATTTCATATTTTCTTTTAGATGTACTGACTTTTGATGAGGTAGTTCTAATTAATGTATTTGGTACACTTGAAGTACTCAATCGTTCTTTTACTATCTCCAAATCTTCTTCCATGTCAATTTCTTTATAACTATAGTCATTGTTATCTATTATAGTAATTATTTGTTCAAAAGGGTTTTCTATTTTTATTCTATCAATTTTATTTTTTGCCATTACTTTATGTTTTGTTGTTAATATATATAAGTTTTTACATCTTGCTGTAAATATTTTACTACCTGGTGCTAATTCTATTCCAGATAATTTCCAATATAAAACTAATGATTTGTCTATATTTGTATCTGTTAATGCTATTGAATAATTAGCACTTATTATAAATTTAAATTTTTGGTATATTAAATTTCCTTTTACTGCACTAATTACACTTTTTTCTATAGGATGTAATATTCTATCATCTGCTAAATATATTTCAATAGGTGTATCTATTCCTTCTCTAAAACATGCTTTTATTAATATTTCTGTTCCTCCTAGATGTACATATTTTATAGGTGTTTTAGCTTTTATATCTTGTATTTTTTTATTTATTATTCTCTTATTTAATATAGGTATTTGTGCTTTTCCTTTTGTATATTTACAATCTACAATATGTTCTTTTTGACTAACTACATAGTATTCTTCTTTTTGTCTTTTAAACCAATTTTTTAAAGTAGGTATCTAAAGTACTTTATCTACGCTTAAATCTAATTCTTTATTTTTTATTTGTTGAAAAATTTTATTATCAAATATAATTTTTTGTTCTGCTAATTTTTCATTTTGATATTCTTCTTTAGATATTATTTTTATATCATTTTCAGTCATTATATTTCTTCGTTTATCATTTCATTATTTAATTCCATATTTATTTCTATATCTTCGGATTCAATTTCAATGTCAGATAATTCATATATACTATCATTTTCACTTAATTCATAGTCTATATAATCTATCTGCATATATTTTTCATCATCCATAATTATTTCTGCAATTTGTTTACCTTTTAAATTTTTAGGTAATTTACAATCTCTAGCTAAATGTCCTAATTTTCCACAATTGTAACAAGTACAATCTGATAATTTTCTTTTTGGTTTATATGGTCTTTTTATTTTATAATTTTTTACATAATATCTTTTTCTTGGCTTTTTATATTTATATCTGGTTTTGGTTTTTCTATAATTTTTATATTTTCTAGGTTTTTTATAATATTTATCTTTACAACCAAATTGTGGTGCTATTTTATTTTTGCAACATGCTAGATTTTTAATTAATACTTTTTCCATTTTTATTTTTTCTTTTTGGGTTTCACATAATTGTATAAACCATTTTTGTAAAAATGTTATTCTAGCTCCTAGAGTATCTGTTATTCCTTCATTATTCCAATCTTGAATTACGTTTGTACTAAATGGTTCTGGTAATTTTGTAAAATATTGTTGTCTTATTTCTTTTGCTTCATCTATATTATATCTTGCTTTGTAATAATATTATTTAAATGCACATGTATATTCTTCTATGTAACACATATTACATATTGCTAATTTTGACATTAGTTGTCTATTTATTATTTATTCTTTATTTTGTTCTTTTATTTCTGTAGTCATACCTCCAAATTCATTTCTTATGGCTAATTCATATTTATCTAATATATCTATATTTGTTGTTGATGTTGATCCATCTATTTTTTTATCACTCCTAAGTGTTGCTATACTTTCTGATGGTAAATTTTCTATCCATAATTTTGTTGTTCCTACAAATGTTCTTTTTATATATCCTGGTGTGTCTTTTACTGTTATTTTGTTATCAACTAACTGTTTAGATATATTTCCTACCCATAATAAAATTACTTTATTTATATCCATTACACAGTCTAAATCTAAAAAGTTATTTTGTTCAATTATTGGTCTAGGTATCCATTTTTTATTTAATCTACTATTCTATATTGCGTTTGCTCTATCTGATCTTTCATAACTTTCTGTATAATAAGTTGGTGTTAATCTTCTAGGACTATTCCTAGGACTATTATCTGGAGTTTTAACTCTTGATGTACCTGGTTTATTTATATCTCCTGTATTTATTTCTAATTTTTTCAGTTTATCTACTTGTTCTAGAATTTCTGTATATGTTTCACTTATATCACTTATTTCAGAATTTTGATCATTCATTGTATCTAATTCATTTATTTCATCATTGATTTCATTGATTTCAAGATTTTCATTTTTATTTAATATTTGTTTCATTTTATTTATTTCACTAGTCAATTCAACTTCTTTTTCTTTCTCTTTTTCTATTTGTTTTTCTTTTTGTTTAGTTTCATATAATAATTTTAACTGAGCTAATTCTTTTTCTAATTCACTTATTTTTGTATTTTTTGTTTCTTCTGTCTTTTGTACTTCTTGTTTTGCTTGTGATTTTATTTTTTCAATCTCTTTGGCTTTATCTATTTCTTCATTTTCTTTTGTTATTCTTATCATAGCTGTTAAACTGTCTTCTAATTTTGCTGTTTCTTTTTCTAACATTAAATATAATTTATCTCCTGTTTTTTTATATCTTCTTCCTAAATTTGAGAATATTATTTTTATTACTAGTCCTTCTTGGTTTTCATATGTTTTTTCGTCTACTGCAAATTCTTCTTTATTCATTATGGTTGTTATTATAACTTATATCATGTTGTAATTTATATTCTAGGCAATTTATTTGTATTTCTAACTTAAATATAACTTTTCTTTGTATTGATATAACTTTACTACTTATTCCTGCAAATATATTTTCTTCTATTCTTTCTTTTTTAAATTCATATTCTTGTCTTTTTTCAATTATTTTTTCTATCAATTGTTGCTTATATATTTCTTTGTTCATATTGTTTTTTCAGATAACAAACATATTTATATTCTATTTTAGAAATTATATTTATCAAAAAGTCTGTTTTACTATTATATTTTTTAGTAAGTTGTAATAATTCATATTCCATATATAAGTTTTTTAACTTTTTCTGTGTCTATCGGACTTTTCTTTCTATCTTAGTTTTTGTTATAGTAGTTACTTTATTTGAATTATTCTTCATGTTTTAAGAAAATATTTTTTCATAATATTCTTTTTTAATTAGATTTAATCTTTGTATTTCCTTAGCGTTGTTTTCTATATATTCTAAATATTCTTCCTCTTAAAAATAGAAATATCTATTTATATTTTCTATTAATAATTTTTCTTCTAGATCTATTTTTTCTTTAGTTTTCCTCCAAAGTTGTAAATATATATAATCTATCATTGATCTCTGAATAATTCTAGATCATCATATAAATAATCTATATCAAAATCATCTGATATAATTAATTCTGCCCAACCATAAATTGTTTCTTCAATTATCTCGTATGTCACTAATTTATCATAAATTATTCTTTTTATGTCAGTATCTAGACCTTTCAATATATAAAATAATAATATCATGTAATTAACATCATCATTTAATAAATATGTAGTCATTTTATCATATTTTCGCTAAAATTTTATTCCTTCTAACCTCTTCACATATTATACTTATTTATTATGTAATAATAATAATTTAATAATCATCTCGTCTAGTCACTACTATGTTTTTCTTCTTCAATAAGTTACCCTAACTGCGCCTCAACTCTGTGTACTCCCCTAAACGGCCTTCTCTTTTGCCTACCGGTTTCCACTTTAGGATGGCATAGTCTGGGCTTACCTACTCTCAGAATATTTCCATAGCAAACCTTCTAAAGATGATTATTATAACATTATTAAAACATAATAAACATTTATAATCAAAAAGAGATTATTAGCAATAAAACAATTTAGCTACTCATGAATTTAAATAAGTATACCTGTTTTTGTAAATCATCTGGCATAGTTGTTTTATTTTCCATAATTATATTTTTATAGACTAGCTCTGATACCAATTTGGGGGGTGGAAGCGGAATGAGAGAAATTATAGAGAGAAGCTGGAGAGAAGTGATGAGGGAAAGTGATGATTTATTATTGAGGGAAAGCCCCCTATTTATACAACTAAACTTACATATCTGGCCAATATAAGTGGCCGACACTTAACTTTACACATGGCTTAATTATATTTAGCCGACACTAAAAACAAAATACATTATTACTACTTTACATAATGGCCTCTTCTTTTTATTTTATGGCCGACACAAAATACTTTAAAACTTTACATATATCTATATCAAAATCATCTGATATAATTAGTTCTGACCAATCATATATTGTTTCTTGAATTATTTCGTATGTTACTAATCTATCATAGATTATTCTTCTTATATCAGCATCAAGACCTTTCAATATATAAAATAATAATATCATGTAATTAACATCATCATTTAATAAATAGGTAGTCATTTTATCATATTTTCGCTAAACTTTTATTCCTTCTAACCTCTTCACAGATTATACTTATTTATTATGTAATAATAATAATTTAATAATCATCTCGTCTAGTCACTACTATGATTTTCTTCTTCAATCAGTTACCCTAACAGCGCCTCAACTCTGTGTACTCCCCTAAACGGCCTTCTCGTTTGCCTACCGGTTTCCACTTTAGGATGGCATAGTCTGGGCTTACCTACTCTCAGAATATTTCCATAGCAAACCTTCTAAAGATGATTATTATAACATTATTAAAACATAATAAACATTTATAATCAAAAAGAGATTATTAGGAATAAAACAATTTAGCTACTCATGAATTTAAATGAGTATACCTGTTTTTGTAAATCATCTGGCATAGTTGTTTTATTTTCCATAACTATATTTTTATGGACTAGCTTTGATACCAATTTAGGGGTGGAAGCGGAATATTAAAGAGAAGAGAGTGGAGAGAGAGTTGGTTGGAAGTAGCTTGTTTATTACTGAGGGAGAAGCCCTCTATTTATACAACAATTTTACAAACTTGGCCAATAGAAATGACCGACAATATACTTTACACTTGGCCTTATAACATTCAGCCGACGCAAAACAACAAAATACTTTAATAATAATGGCCTTTTACTTAATTTTACTTATGGCCGACACAACTTTTTACATATGGCCTTCTTATCTTTGGCCGACACAAAACAACAAAATACTTTAATAATAATGGCCTTTTACTTTTATTTATGGCCGACACAACTTTTTACATAATTATTCCAGCTGTACATCTGGAATATAATTATCTTCTCCTTCGCATTTTGAACATAGATGATCGGGATATTTTTGTCCTATTATTTTACAATATCTTGTCATTAAATTAGGAGAAATAAAATTTTTCCTGATTGCTCTTGTTGTAGGTGTTTGCTCTGGTTTTAATAGGCTTAATATCCACTGCCTTAAGTCTTCCATATCTGCTGCTCGGATTTCTCTGCAGTTGGAGTATATAATTGTCTGGTCTCTGTTATAGTAGCTCCAGATTGCATTTTTGTTCAAATAGTTATTTGTTATTTCACTTAATATAGTAGCTATTCCAATAGTTCGCTTGTTTGCATAAAATTCTGGAATATCTACCTTTTGTATTACTTCTTGTGTATCTACTTTTTCAGGGATTATCATTTCCCTCGTTAATCCGATCTTTATAGCCTGTATCGTAGGTTTGATCTCATCATATAATATTTCTGCTGTAGCTGAATAGAACTTTATATAAAATAGAGTTCCTTTAGTTATTCTCTTGTATTGTAAAAACGCCTTATATAATTCTGGTATCTTGGATACTTCGTCTCCTGTTATTGTATATACAGTACTTAATAATCCATAGTTGTAGCAGGTTGCTACTAAGTTTGGATTTGTTCCGGGTTGTGCTATTAGCTTGTTATAGCCTTGTAAATATTGGGTTATGTAGTCTTCATTTGGATTTTTTGTATTTTTTGCTCTCGGATTTTGATTTAGGAAAGTTTGTATCTTGTATATGTTCTCTATATATGTTCTAGTGATGTGGTTGTATGCCTGTTTCTGTGTATCTATGCTGACTTTATAAGTATTTATCTTTGGAGGTATGAATATATCTTTTTGGGTATTTTGAGGAGTATATGGTTTAGAAAATAATTTGTTCATGTTTGTATTCGTGTATTTTACCTTAGCTTCCTCCTTTTTTGTAGATGCTTCTGGTGTAGATGTACTTCCTGCTGTAGCTGAGCTTCCTGCAAGTGTATATAATTTTTTGTTTTGAGTTTTTAGGTGTTTCCCATCGTCACCTTCTAGCTCCGCATTTTTTAAGTCATGCTGCTGACTTAGCTCCGCATTTTTTGAGTCATGCTGCTGACTTCTAACTGTTTCTTTTAATACTTGTACTTCTGTTTCTATTTTCTCCATCTTTTGACAAAGATTTGTCATCATAGCTAATATTTCTTTCATTGTATCTTTTTCTTGAGAGATAGTCTGCAACAAGATTCTTGTCAGTTTTAATTATCTCAATTGTAAATGTAAAATTTAATATATTTAATACTAATCTTCTTATTTCTTTTGTTGTAACTGAATCTTGTACCTTTTTAGTTATCCACCACTTTACCTGTGTATTATCTGTTCTTACAATAAATTTATTGTAAACAATATATGGTTCAAATGCTAATAAACATTTATATAATGCAAACAATTCTTTTCTATTTATTTCCCTTTTTATTTGTGCTTAAGATCCTGAATGGTATCTGCAGTGATGTTCTATTTTTTCTTTGTCATATTTATATTTTAAAACTCCTCCATAACTATGATTACCTGAATCTGTTTCTACAATATAAGTAAATGATTTATTTTCATCGAGAAAATATAGTTTTGGTAATGTCTTACATAAGTTTTTAATATGTCTTATATGTTCTTTATCTTTATTATCAAAATAATATTCTATATCTTTCTTAAGCTTTTTATGTAATTGTTTTAAATATTCTGCTAATTTTGGTATATATTTTCTTACTTGGTTTACTAATCCTAAGAAGGATTGTAATTCCTTTTTTGTATCTATATTTTCATCAAGATTAATTATTTTTTGTACTATGTGGGTTTGCATTTTTATTCCATTTTTATCTATTTGTATTCCTAGAAATTCTATCTGAGATTTCATAATTTCTGCTTTCTTTTTACTTAAACTTATACCTGATTGTTTAATTATATGTATAAATTTTTCTAATAACCTTATATGTTCATTTTGTGTTTTCGAGTATAATAATATATCATCTATATATACAATGCAATTTTCTAATTGATTAAAATAGTTATCCATGAAATGCTGATATCTACCTGGTGCATTTTTATATCCAAATGGTAAAACAGTCCATTCATAGAATCCCTGTGGTACTGTGAATGCTGTTAATTGTTTAGATTCTTCTTCCAATTTTAAGTGATAAAATCCTGATTTGCAATCAAATTTACTAAAATAATTATATCCTTGTATTTGTCTTATTTTGAGTATCTTATTTGGTATCGGATAATTATATGTTTTAGTTTTAGCATTTAAGTTACGATAATCTATAACCATTCTACTTTTACCTCTTTTTGTTCACTATGTTTATTAACTATAAATGCTGGGCTTGTATGTTTACTATTACTTTCTTGTATATAATTATTCTTTAATAATTCATCTATATGCATTTTAAATTCTTTTAAATCATCAAAATTATATTTTAATGGTTTTTGTGTGATTATACTATTTTCATCTATTAATCCAATCTTTACTTTTGTCTTATGTTTTTCCCATCCTTGTAATGGGTTTTCACTATATAATAATTCTAATAGGTCATTAATTATTTTAACCTTATCTGTTGTAAATATAATAATTTCTAATTGGTTTATTTGATTTTTACTTATATTTTCCATTTCTTGGTTTATTTTTTCACTTCCTTTTATCCATTCTTTAGATTTTCGTTGTTTATTATTTACTCTTTTTGCTCCTATTTTATTTCCACATGGCGTTTTGTTATAATATGAGGATATAATCTTTCTAAAAATGGCATTCCTAATAACATATCTTTTGTTGTAAATTCAAAATTATACATTTCTTCTATTGTTATTATTTTATCCCATATTTGTATTTTTATATTTTTCGCTTTATATGTAATCATGCTTCCTTCATTATTAAATCCCGTTACTACCATAGGTGTTTTTAATTTTTCCCATTTATCTTCTGGTAAACAATTATATTTACATATATTTGTCTCTGCTCCTGTATCTATCATAGGTGTGTAATATCTGTTGTGATATCCTTCTACAATGATTTTTGCAAGTATATATATTTTCATTAATCATTGTATTCTTTTAATAACTATTTTCTTATTTTGGTAAGTTATAATTAATTGTTCATCTTCTATTTTATATGGTTTAACTTTATCTAACCATTTTATTCCTAATGTAATATTTTGATTTCCTTGGTAAATTTTAAATGGTATTACTAATGGTGTTCCTCCTATAATTATTTCTTTTTCTGTTATCTCTTCATTTATATTTACTATTTCTTTACATAATCCAGGGCATAATTGCCATGTTTTTATAATTTCCGTTTCTAATACTAATTCTCTAGTTATATAATTCTCTTCTTGTCCTGTATTTATTAATATTTTATATCTTCTTTGATCTATTATTCCGGTTATAAAATAATGATTAAGTATTTCTTCTTCTGTATTTAATATTTTAGGAATTTTATATTTTCTTTTAGATGTACTGGCTTTTTATGAGGTAGTTCTAATTAATGTATTTGGTACACTTGAAGTACTCAATCGTTCTTTTACTATCTCCAAATCTTCTTCCATGTTAATTTATTTATAACTATAGTCATTGTTATCTATTATAGTAATTATTTGTTCAAAAGGGTTTTCTATTTTTATTCTATCAATTTTATTTTTTGCCATTACTTTATGTTTTGTTGTTAATATATATAAGTTTTTACATCTTGCAGTAAATATTTTACTACCTGGTGCTAATTCTATTCCAGATAATTTCCAATATAAAACTAATGATTTGTCTATATTT
Organism: Solanum sitiens; assembly: GCA_016801875.1. Taxonomy (NCBI): domain Eukaryota; kingdom Viridiplantae; phylum Streptophyta; class Magnoliopsida; order Solanales; family Solanaceae; genus Solanum; species Solanum sitiens. Next base: position 56,800 of record JABWTJ010000651.1, on the reverse strand, counting down.
CTATCTGTTAATGCTATTGAATAATTAACACTTATTATAAATTTGAATTTTTGGTATATTAAATTTCCTTTTACTGCACTAATTACACTTTTTTCTATAGGATGTAATATTCTATCATCTGCTAAATATATTTCAATAGGTGTATCTATTCCTTCTCTAAAACATGCTTTTATTAGTATTTCTGTTCCTCCTAAATGTACATATTTTATAGGTACTTTAGCTTTTATATCTTGTATTTCTTTATTTATTATTCTCTTATTTAATATAGGTATTTGTGCTTTTCCTTTTGTATATTTACAATCTACAATATGTTCTTTTTGACTAACTACATAGTATTCTTCCTTTTGTCTTTTAAACCAATTTTTTAAAGTAGGTATCTCAAGTACTTTATCTACGCTCAAATCTAATTCTTTATTTTTTATTTATTGAAAAATTTTATTATCAAATATAATTTTTTGTTCTGCTAATTCTTCATTTTGATATTCTTCTTTAGATATTATTTTTATATCATTTTCAGTCATTATATTTCTTCGTTTATCATTTCATTATTTATTTCCATATTTATTTCTATATCTTCGGATTCAATTTCAATGTCAGATAATTCATATATACTATCATTTTCACTTAATTCATAGTCTATATAATCTATTTGCATATATTTTTCATCATCCATAATTGTTTCTGCAATTTGTTTACCTTTTAAATTTTTAGGTAATTTACAATCTCTAGCTAAATGTCCTAATTTTCCACAATTGTAACAAGTACAATCTGATAATTTTTTTTTTGGTTTATATGGTCTTTTTATTTTATAATTTTTTACATAATATCTTTTTCTTGGATTTTTATATTTATATCTGGTTTTGGTTTTTCTATAATTTTTATATTTTCTAGGTTTTTTATAATATTTATCTTTACAACCAAATTGTGGTGCTATTTTATTTTTGCAACATGCTAGATTTTTAATTAATACTTTTTCCATTTTTATTTTTTCTTTTTGGGTTTCACATAATTGTATAAACCATTGTTTTAAAAATTTTATTCTAGCTCCTAGAGTATCTGTTATTCCTTCATTATTCCAATCTTTAATTACGTTTGTACTAAATGGTTCTGGTAATTTTGTAAAATATTGTTGTCTTATTTCTTTTGCTTCATCTATATTATATCTTGCTTTGTAATAATATTCTTTAAATACACATGTATATTCTTCTATGTAACACATATTACATATTGCTAATTTTGACATTAGTTGTCTATTTATTATTATTTTTTATTTTGTTCTTTTATTTCTATAGTCATACCTCCAAATTCATTTCTTATGGCTAATTCATATTTATCTAATATATCTATATTTGTTGTTGATGTTGATCCATCTATTTTTTTTATCACTCCTAAGTGTTGCTATACTTTCTGATGGTAAATTTTCTATCCATAATTTTGTTGTTCCTACAAATGTTCTTTCTATATATCCTGGTGTGTCTTTTACTGTTATTTTGTTATCAACTAACTGTTTAGATATATTTCCTACCCATAATAAAATTACTTTATTTATATCCATTACACAGTCTAAATCTAAAAAGTTATTTTGTTCAATTATTGGTCTAGGTATCCATTTTTTATTTAATCTACTATTCCATATTGCGTTTGCTCTATCTGATCTTTCATAACTTTCTGTATAATAAGTTGGTGTTGATCTTCTAGGACTATTCCTAGGACTATTATCTGGAGTTTTAACTCTTGATGTACCTGGTTTATTTATATCTCCTGTATTTATTTCTAATTTTTTCAGTTTATCTACTTGTTCTAGAATTTCTGTATATGTTTCACTTATATCACTTATTTCTGAATTTTGATCATTCATTGTATCTAATTCATTTATTTCATCATTGATTTCATTTATTTCAAGATTTTCATTTTTATTTAATATTTGTTTCATTTTATTTATTTCACTAGTCAATTCAACTTCTTTTTCTTTCTCTTTTTCTATTTGTTTTTCTTTTTGTTTAGTTTCATATAATAATTTTAACTGAGCTAATTCTTTTTCTAATTCACTTATTTTTGTATTTTTTGTTTCTTCTGTCTTTTGTACTTCTTGTTTTGCTTGTGATTTTATTTTTTCAATCTCTTTGGCTTTATCTATTTCTTCATTTTCTTTTGTTATTCTTATCATAGCTGTTAAACTGTCTTCTAATTTTGCTGTTTCTTTTTCTAACATTAAATATAATTTATCTCCTGTTTTTTTATATCTTCTTCCTAAATTTGAGAATATTATTTTTATTACTAGTCCTTCTTGGTTTTCATATGTTTTTTCGTCTACTGCAAATTCTTCTTTATTCATTATGGTTGTTATTATAACTTATATTATGTTGTAATTTATATTCTAGGCAATTTATTTGTATTTCTAACTTAAATATAACTTTTCTTTGTATTGAAATAACTTTACTACTTATTCCTGCAAATATATTTTCTTCTATTCTTTCTTTTTTAAATTCATATTCTTGTCTTTTTTCAATTATTTTTTCTATCAATTGTTGCTTATATATTTCTTTGTTCATATTGTTTTTTCAGATAACAAACATATTTATATTCTATTTTAGAAATTATATTTATCAAAAAGTCTGTTTTACTATTATATTTTTTAGTAAGTTGTAATAATTCATATTCCATATATAAGTTTTTTAACTTTTTCTGTGTCTTTCGGACTTTTCTTTCTATCTTAGTTTTTGTTATAGTAGTTACTTTATTTGAATTATTCTTCATGTTTTAAGAAAATATTTTTTCATAATATTCTTTTTTAATTAGATTTAATCTTTGTATTTCCTTAGCGTTGTTTTCTATATATTCTAAATATTCTTCCTCTTAAAAATAGAAATATCTATTTATATTTTCTATTAATAATTTTTCTTCTAGATCTATTTTTTCTTTAGTTTTCCTCCAAAGTTGTAAATATATATAATCTATCATTGATCTCTGAATAATTCTAGATCATCATATAAATAATCTATATCAAAATCATCTGATATAATTAATTCTGCCCAACCATAAATTGTTTCTTCAATTATCTCGTATGTCACTAATTTATCATAAATTATTCTTTTTATGTCAGTATCTAGACCTTTCAATATATAAAGTAATAATATCATGTAATTAACATCATCATTTAATAAATATGTAGTCATTTTATCATATTTTCGCTAAAATTTTATTCCTTCTAACCTCTTCACAGATTATACTTATTTATTATGTAATAATAATAATTTAATAATCATCTCGTCTAGTCACTACTATGTTTTTCTTCTTCAATAAGTTACCCTAACTGCGCCTCAACTCTGTGTACTCCCCTAAACGGCCTTCTCGTTTGCCTACCGGTTTCCACTTTAGGATGGCATAGTCTGGGCTTACCTACTCTCAGAATATTTCCATAGCAAACCTTCTAAAGATGATTATTATAACATTATTAAAACATAATAAACACTTATAATCAAAAAGAGATTATTAGGAATAAAACAATTTAGCTACTCATGAATTTAAATGAGTATACCTGTTTTTGTAGATCACCTGTCATAGTTGGTTTATTTTCCATAACTATATTTTTATGGACTAGCTCTGATACCAATTTGGGGGTGGAAGCGGAATATTAAAGAAAAGAGAGTGGAGAGAGAGTTGGTTGGAAGTAGCTTGTTTATTACTGAGGGAGAAGCCCTCTATTTATACAACAATTTTACACGAATGCATGAGGACCTACCAACTCCGGATGAAATCTCTGAGTCTGAACAACTACAATGATACCTTCAACGTCCACCTCAGCTTGCACCTAAAATAGTAATATTGTATGGAATTGGTACACACTTGTACTAAGTATGGGTACATGCAGCAACACATAACGGTAATTCATGAACAAGAATGGCTCTTCCTAATCAACATGCCTTTTTAGAAGGTCAAGTCTCTTGACTTGCCTAATTCGTAATAGGAAGGTCATACCATGAATATGTCACACATCATACACACATAGGTTCACATAACATACATTTTATGTTTTATATATTATACACTTCATATTCACGAGACCTTGGAATCGTGGATGTAGCATTAAGACATCTCAAGTGAGGACCCAAAATATGGGACTTCAACGCGAGGGCCTTCTTTAGCAAACATAGAGTCTGCTTCATTCATTCATTTGTACTTCACATTATTCATTTCATTCATTCATAGGCTGATGTAAACACCTGCTATTCCTAGGATGAAGTTTAAGACTCTCATCGGGATCATGAAGTGCAATGACCAATAATGACCTATTGTCATTACTTGAGTCCGGTTTCACCTCATGATTGTCTTGCACAAACACCTTCGGTATCGTTCATTTTAATATCTTTCATACTTTGAGGAACTTTTAACCTTAACCGACATAGATCATGTGAGCATCATGAAATCCGGTGTCTTACCCACACCGAAAAGAGGTGGAGTCACTGGCCAAAGTGAAACCAAAACATGCTAGCTTTATGGGTTCGAACCAAGCTAGTTCCTTATGTTGGCAACATAGTTCAAAGACTTGGAGATTTAGGGAGACCCATACCCACCTTGGTGGACAGTCTCATCTTATGAGAATTATGTGAACCTCCGCTCTTCCTGAAAGAATGCATCACCACTCATAACTAGCCTATCGCTGCTTAGTTTGAAGTTCCTATTTACATTCAACTCATACATCCTCGAAGCTTGCTTCTAGCATGAGGTAGTCATATCTCATTAGATGATTTCTCATCTCTTCTTTATGTATTAAGTGTGAATTGTCCTTACACTTCCATATACAATGTGAGTGAGACTTGTCTCTTAATATTCAACACTCTCTTAGGTGAGTACTTTTGGTGACATTTACTTAGGCTTGGTTTAGACTTGTCTCACAATTTATCTTAGCCTCTTATCATGTTGTCGCCATTTTCATTAACATCATAGTTTAACATAATTAATCACCTCATTACGTGAATGTTCATTTCTTCATCTTGCCATTAATTTACATCATATGACATGCACATGACCTTTAATGTATTTTACACTCATGGTAATACCCCTTTCGGGTTACTCATACTTGTCTAAGTACTTCATGATCATCTAAGTGCATATTGTGCAACACTTACGCATCTTGCACATTTCGTCCAAGGGACCCAAGTTCTATACCTAGTGGCTGTGTTTTATGTTTTTATATGTAAGACTTATGTGCCTCACAATTTCGCTCAAGAGGGCCCGTGTTCGAATCCCTTGGGCAGCATATAACTTTTGATTATATGTGAAACTTATGTATCTCACACACTTGGCCTTGAGGCCGGGTTCGAATCCCCTCTCTCACACAATTTTTTTTCCCTTTTAATTCAAGGCATCTTCTCTTAGTGTTGGGACCTTGAGGTCTCAGGTTCCACCCTCAATGGCAGCATCTCTTTTTCTTCATTTTTACAAGTGGTTAGCCGAGACTTAGTCAATTAGTATAGGCCTTTAGTTCAATTTCTTTAATTTAGCCTAGGCGTTTAGCTTAGACTTTTTACATGAACTTTTAACCAATTCTTTAAGGACTTTACTTTCATTTTCTTGTTCATGAACATCACGATTTCTTCTTGCATGTTAAACACGCAACATTACGTAACACATAATTCAAAATTTCTTCAAGTAAATCGTAACAACATAATCACGGAAAACAGCATAATTGTGCACATGTAACATTCGACATTCGAGCGTATATAACAAATTCATAAATAGTCCGAGAACAAACATTGCACACCATCAAAATTTTTCCTAAGATCATCTACAAGAAATCATACCAACGCATGCATCAATCGTTCATAGGACCTAATGACAGGGGTATGTAACGGGGACAACCTTGTTTTTAGATTGGATTTGAATTGAGCCTTAGGGGACTCTTAGGAATGGGACCAAGAGATTAGAGAACCCATACCTTTTTTAACATTGACAACTAGCCACAAACACGTCCTAACCCACGCACAAACCTCTCTTCCGAACCTTGATTCTTGTTCACAAGTGAAGTTCTTTACGTGATTTCGTAAAACACTTAGGCATACGAATTTTTCTTTTCATTTTTTTATGGATGAATGCGGAGAACTCTTAGAACAGTAGACTTATTTTATTTTTCTGTTTTTGCATTACAAGGTAAAGCTGAAAAACGTTTGTGGATATATATAATGAATTAAGAGTGTACATGGAGTACACTTCTAGTTGGAGTCGTGCGCCTCTTTTTCTTTGCAGTTTGTTGTTGACTTATTCATCACAATTTAAATGATAAAATCAGATTATAATCTACATATTAAGTTATTATAATGTGCCTCCTGATTTTTGTCTAATTTAAAATCATTTAAATCATCCCTTTAGTGCCTCCAACTCGGCTCGAACTTGAGTGTGGAGATCTGGTCAAACTCGGGTTTGACCACCGAGCTTTGACCCATTTTGACTAATTAAAAACCTTATTTAATTAATTAAATATCAACCTAGGGTAATTACTATACTACCCCTAGCCCCAAAATTACCTTTTTACCCCTAGAACCCTTAAAACCTAGGACTAACCCTCTAAGTCCGGTTAAGACTGACCCCGGTGAATCCTAGTGTTCGGGGACCTACATGGTTGGAACCAAACCTGCCTAGCTCAACTAACTCACCAAGTTTGTTGGATTGGCTGGTGCATAGGTCCAGGGGTCTGGTTCCACGCGCATCAAGCCGTGTGAACCCGGTATAACCTATGCATTCTAGGTACGTTTAGGTCTTACTTAGCATAGTCATTTTTGGGTTGTTACATTATCCCCCCCTTAGAAACATTTGACCCCGAATGACACTACACATTATTTAAACAAAGAGTGTGATTTTCGAAAGTTACTTCATCATACTTGAACGTTTCTCCTTTGTGAACATTTGATTCACACTTATTTGGGTGGTGCAGACCATTCAAGCTTATCTAAGGCTTCATACTTGAGATTGTGGAATTTCCTTCTCAATCACACTTAACTTAATGCACATCACAATTCATGCAACAAAGAAAACATTCCTATGCTAAGCAAAAACAGCAACGTAAATTGCAAACATAACTTCATTTTAACTCATATAGTGCTATCGTAAAACATACGATTAGTGACCTATCACACCAATTTGACTACAACACTTAGAACTTATAGTTTCTTGAACATAAATCAGACTTTACGAAATAATATCTAACCTTAGGAATTGAGAAAATGAGGATAGCGGGATCTCATATAAGCCTCGGCCTCCCACATTTCTCCCTCAACAAGGTGGTTCCGCCATAGGACTTTCACGGTGGCAACCTCCTTGTTCCTCAGTCGCTTCACTTGACGATCTAAAATTTCTATTGGAACCTCTTCATAAGAAAGGTTCTCATCAACTCCTAACCCCTCAACAGGAAGGATGGATGCTGGATCGCCTAGACACTTCTTAAGCATTGAAACGTGAAACACTCGATGAACAAAAGCTGAATCTTGAGGTAGCTTTAATTCATAGGCCACATTTCCCACTCGCTGCAAGACCTCATAAGGACCTATATACCTCGGACTCAACTTACCTTTCTTAGAAAACCTCATCACCCCTTTCATAGGTGATATCTTCAAGTAGACTTGATCACCCATCTCAAACTCTAGAGCACTCTTTCTATTTTCTGCATAGGATTTTTGATGACTGTAAGCAGTAGCCAATCTATCTCTGATCATTCTCACCTTCTCCATAGCCTCATGTATGATCTCAGGGCCAAGGATGGCAGATTCTGCTACCTCAAACCACCCAACTAGAGACCTGCATCTTCGGCCATATGGTGCTTCAAAAGGTGTCATCCCAATACTAGAATGGTAGCTATTATTGTAAGAGAACTCTATCATCGGCAAGTGATCATCCCAACTCCCCTTGAAGTCAATAACACATGCTCTCAACATGTCTTCATGGGTCTGGATTGTACGCTCTGCTTGTCCATCTGTCTACGGATGAAAAGCAGTATTAAGCTTCACCTGTGTACCCAAGCCCTTTATGAAAGATCTCAAAAAATGAGAAGTAAATTGGGCTCCTCTATACGAGATGATACACAAAGGAATCCCGTGCCATCTCACTATCTCATCAATATAAAGCTTGGCATAATCTTCAGCTTTGTAAATAGACTTCACATGTATGAAGTGAGCGTACTTGGTCATTCTGTCAATAATAACCCAAATGGAATCATGTAGTTTCCTAGTCTTTGGCAGACCAACCACAAAATCCATATTGATAGCCTCCCACTTCCATGTTGGAATCTCAATTTCTGAGTGAGACCCCAGGCTTAAGGTGTTCTTCCTTAACCTGTTGGCAATTCGGATACTCCTCTACGAATTCAGAGATATCTCTCTTCATGCCTTCCCACCAATAGACCTCTTTAAGGACATGGTATATCTTGGTGGCACCTGGATGAATGGAATACCTGGAACCATGAGATTCTGCCAAAATATTAGACCTCAAATTATCAACATTGGGCACACAACCTGTTTTGGTACCTGAGTACACCATCCCCTCCTAGGGAAAACGATTCATTCAACTTACTCAATATTGAGTCTTTCAACTCCATAAGTACTGTGTCGCGATGCTGATTGGCTTTAACATCTACAACAAATGAGGATTCGGAACTTGAGGGAACCGAAACACCACCACTTGGTGCATCTGCAAGCCGTACACCTAATCTAGCCAATTGGTGTACCTCTTTAACCAGCTTCTTCTTGTCTTCATCAATATGAGACACGCTGCCCATGCTCAATCGACTGAACGCATCAGACACTACATTGGCCTTACCCGGGTGATAATAAACACTCATATCATAATCTTTGAGCAGTTCTAGCTATCTCTTCTGACGAAGGTTCAACTCCTTTGTGTAAAACCATACTGAAGACTTTTATGGTAATTATATACATCAACATGTACACCATATAAATAATGTCTCCAAAGTTTTAATGCAAACACCACAACACCTAACTCAAGATCATGAGTAGGATATTTCTTCTCATGGATTTTCAACTGTCTCGATGCATATGCAATCACCTTGCCATCCTGCATAAGAACACATCCCAAACCTACCAGGGAAGCATAATAGTACACCACATACCTGCACCACTCCTCGGCAATGTGAGAACTGGGGATGAAGTGAGTCGGTCTTTGAGCTCTTGGAAGCTCTTCTCTACCTTTCTGCGCATAAAATCGGTTCCTCTTACAAGGTTCGGCTGCAGCATTTGCATTCGGCTGAGGCTGAGCACCTGCCTTGGCCTCATTCATCGTTTGCGAACAATCTCGGACCAAGTGTCCAGTTTTGCCACACCTGAAGCAGGAGTTAGTACCTACTAAACATTCCCCTCTATGAGGATGTCCACATTTACCACAAAGCTTGCTTTTTCACTGGACGTTCCGATCATTGCCCTTTCTGGGGTCATACTTGTTAACTTTCACATTCCAATTTCTCATAGAAGTAGGATTACCTAAATGTCTCTTGAACTTAGGCCTGTTCTGTACTCCAAATGAGCCCCTACCCGAGCTAGAACCAGTCTTATCTGCAGTGTTAGGCTTCTTGCTTTCATGAACTCTCCTCTTATGGAGGCTCTCCTCCACTTGGTGAGCGTGCACCATCAACCTGCCCAGATCCATGTTATCATGAAACATGGCTGCCCAACAATCTTCCACTAGATCCTCCGATACGTCAGTCACAAACCTGCTCATTTCATCCCTTCTATTTGCCACCAGAGAAGAAGCATACTTTGAGAGTTTAACGAATTTCAAGGAATACTCCTTGACTCACATACCTCCATGTCTCAGGTTGATGAACTGTTCAACCTTGGCTTCTCGTTGCTCTCTGGGGAAGAATCTCTCCAAAAAGGTAGTCTTGAGAACATCCCAAGTAATGGGAACATCTCCATGTGCTCGGCTATCATCCTACATCCGGTACCAAATCTGTGCCACATCCTTCTAATACGCAGTCAACTCAGCCTTCGCCTCCTCATCTACTCCCATGGCACAAAGGATCTTGTGGACCTCATCCATGAACTCCTGGGGATCCTCATTGGTCTTGGATCCGTAGTAAACTGGGGGGTTCATTCTGGTGAAGTCCCTCAGTCTGCTAGCCATGGTGCTAGAATAAGGGTTCTATCTGGGAGAACCCTATCTCGTGGCTTGAGCCGTAGTGGCTTGAGCCGTAATGGCTTGAGCCTCAGAAGTGATGGCCTGTGCCATCTGTAGCAATGCATTCCTCACTTCACCATCTGTCAATCCAGCTGGATTGACAGGCACTTGATCAGGAGCAACTAGGGCTTGAGGAGGAACTTGATTTCCTCCAGCAGCAGCCTCACCTACCCTCCTGCCTACATTTCTCCTCGTATTATTTATCTACATATAGATACAAGAAGATAGTTAGATTCTTAATGACACAATTATGTGACAATTCCACATAGCACGAGAAAGAGTAGAAAAAGGGAAAATTTCCTAAGCATTATGCATTCTCTAATTCATGATAGTAACTTAGAAACTACTTAACGTGGTTGATGTCTTGGATATTTAACCTGATGCTCTGATACCAAGTTTGTCACGACCCAGATTCTAGAATCCAAATTGCAACCTAGTAATTTAGGGACATGGGTTGGATTTCCCATTCACCCCTTAATACAACAGTGCACCTGGAAGCAATGGAAGGCTCCATCGACACCTACCATCAACGGCCGGTAGACCCATATACGGGCCATACTGGCAACCGTCGTTTGGGTCTGAGTCTTGTCACATGGGGGATTTAGATCCCAAGATATGTGTGGGACTATGCCCTCTCATCGACGAGGCATAGGTGACACGATAGTCCGCCATTCCTTCACATAGGTAGACTCTGCCAAGGCAGTGTCTAGGCAGCTTTTTGGTCCTCCTTGAGGGTCTTTTGTGGGGCCCTTTGGGAGTCATTCCCAGTCCTTTCAAACTTAAATACACTCATTAACATGTTAGGGACATTCCATATCAATTTCAACCAAAACTAACACGTAAAACATGTCAAGACACAGCAAGACACACATGTACGTCTCAAGGCTATATTTCGAACATCATCTGACGTTCTTAGGCATTTGACCTCCAAATGACTTCAAATTAAGAATGCATACTGTAAAAAACTTAATTAACATATTCTAAACCCTTTTAGACACATGGGAGTCTCTATTCACCATCATTCATTTTGAGGGTCCTTACAATATCCCCCACTTGGGAACATTCATCTTTGAATGACACTTGGAACACTTTAAACACAACACGGACTTCAATGACCCATAGATCAACTCACAACATTCAAAAGATAATCACATAGAAGTAAATGAACCAAACTTACAAGGAACACAAACGTCAAACAATTTAGCACTCAGTGCAACACAAGCAAACAAATCCTTTATTCAGTCACATTCAAAATGCATCAAACACATAGGCTTTTGTCATGTACATAGGTGGGACATCCTTCCCCTAATCATAACATGATCTTTCCTTTTTAATTCATTAAGAGATCATTATGCAAAAACCTTTAAGTCACACATAGGCAATTTCAACATCACTTAAGAAGCAAATAAGCACACATATATAAATGCACATAGACTTGAGCAAAGTAGATCAACTAGGATCTTCATAATTTAGAGATAATGACATGAAGGACATACTCAACCTTACCATTATTAGTTATGTTAAAGGAGGAATATCCTTCTCCTCAACCCACATACATGTGTCATGAGTTCATACACAAGCAATGCACAAAGGTCAATTCATGTTAATGAGAATTTCTCAACTGTTAACCCAAGCATGATCACACTTCCTTCATAGTGAAGTTAAAATAGTAGATAACACCACAAATATTACAACAATAGGAAGAAATTTCATATAATTTCAATTTCCTAGCATACACTAGCCTTCCTAAGAAAGCATCAATTTGGGAAAATCTCACAATTTATAAGCACACACAAGGACACTAGCTAGACATGCCTTTATTTTTCAAGAGTGAGCCTAAATTCATACTTACCAAACCATAAAAGTCACATAATTTTCAAGAGACTCATCATTTTTCATTTTAAGGAGACTCAATTTCTCATTAATATTTTAAAATATCACACATTATAAGTGACATCAAACATTCTCCTTACCTTGTCTGATGAAGTCTAATGCACAATTTACACATCAAGATGCACAATAAACATGAGAGAACATGAATTTGGTCTAAAGTTACTTTTTCATGTAATTTAACCTTCAAAAAATGCATGACATAGTTTAAGACATATATAACATATGGAGAACATGCAACTCATACTTTTATGCAAGACTCCTATCATGAACAAGCTATTAAGAACTATTTTGTTTCAAGCTCAAGTAAGAATACAAGGACAACATAGAAATATCAACAACCTTACTACTTACATCATCATCCCCCACTTAGGTTAAACCCATTTAAGAGTAACTTAACTTAACAATCATCATTCCTATAGGCCTAACACCCAATGGAAATCCATAACAATCAAGTAAGGTCATACTACTCAACCACATAAGGTCTCAACTTGTCACATGCCGAGAGTACACCCTAGAAGATATGGCACTCTTGGAGTGCAACATGGCGTACTTGATCTCTCGGAGGTCTTATAGAAGCCCATAGTTATCATTCATCGCATTGTCATAGGTAAATTTAGTGGAAAATTTAAAACTTTCATAGCACATCATATGCTAGAACATCACATTCGTTATATATAAAATATCATAAGTACATAGTCTCACATTTGGGGATCACCCCCTAGAAGTAACATGTCGTACTTGACCTCTCGGAGGTCTTATACAAGCCCATAGTTATCATTCATCGCATTGTCATAGTAAATTTAGTGGAAAATTTAAAACTTTTCATAACATATCATATGCTAGAAACTTCACTTCATATAGATATATAAAACATAAGTCATAATACATATTTAGACCTTAAGTCTCTTTTGCATCCTAGACTCAACATCATAAGAGTACTTTAGGGACACGACCGTTATAGCATAATACATAAGTGAACGTATGCATAACTTTACAGTAAAGACATAACATAGGAATTCCTTGGAATTTAAGGATTCTTTTCCTTGAGATTGGGAATCAAATATCAAGCCCCTTAATCATATAGACATCCATTAAGAATCCAAAACCTACACTTTGTGTAAAAAGTAGAGAAGAATGTGATTAGTACAAGAATGCACTAAGTATGGCAACCATGCAAAAACATGAATTTAAAAGGGACATTTTCTTGAAATCATACTTCAAGACTTTATGAAAAAACTTCATAAACCTTTATACAATAGCATTTATATCATTCACATACATCATATAGACATATTTCAAGGCAAAATATCATACAAAATCCTATATAGAATTTAAGTCACGTTTGAAGTCACTTTACAGTGAGCTCTTTTACCTTAACAGTGAACATCCTTTATTGTAACTCCTTAACCTCCCAAGTAACCCTCTAGTGATACTTGGTGCAATGCGTCACCTTAGGACCAAAAGGAAAGCATACATACAATCTACATAAGTCAACACATACCACCATAGAAGCATAATACATCATAGACACATTTAAGTCAAGACCATGAGAACCTTAAAGTAAACTCTTAGTCATTATGCACATGTACTAATTTTACTTCACATATAACCTTATGGGACCTTACTCATAATCCCCAATTTAAATCTACTAGTGCAATGTACATGTGAAGCCCTATAACCTCTCACACACTTTGTAGACCTATCTTGAGGCCACAATCTTTATCACCCAATTCATAAACCACAAGTAAGTGAAGACAACTTTATTCATGTCTATACAAGACCTTCATCATATAGTCATGAAGAACAACATCATGAATATAGGGACAAGTTCACATCATATAGACTTATACCATGCACATCTTCATAATAAGTAGGCAATTACTACAATGTCATGCATAAAGACATAATCATAATCATACACATCAGGCCACCTCTCTAGGACTTCCTAAGGAGCTACTTGTGAAATTTATAGATGGGTTCATTACTTCCACCTATCCTAAGTAACCTCCCTTAAGTCATCTTAGTTAGGATCCTAGTTAATTACTTCCATTGTCCGTTTTACTTTAGGGAAACTATAGGCTTACATGACACTAAGACCATGGGTGCTAAACATGGAATTTGGTGTTGTAGAGCCTTACACCAATGGAAGGTTTCCCACATAGCCAATGTAGAACCTTAACATACATCCTAGCATCCTAAGTGAATTAACTTGCTATATACTATGTGGCAAGCATAGTTTGTGGAACTAAGAGATAGGTATGATCCCTCTACATGCCATTTGGAAATTGGGGCCTCCTCTCATGAGAAAACATGGGTGAATCTTCCTCAAAGGGAAGTTACCACCTCATGTGGATCCATTGGTGAGTATTCCTTTAAGGGAAGTCAACACCTATCATTGTCAAGTTCAATCAGTGCTAAGCTAAGTTCCCTTTATTTAAAAGCCTTTATTAACATTTTTCATAAAAGATAGGCGTAGGATATTTGTTCCTCATATGCTAATAGCATATTCAAGAACCTATCTAGTTTTAGATTATTATTGGGAACACCTTTCAAGGCCCATATATTTACTAGATCATCATACATGTGTGTACTTATATGTAAGCAAACCTTTCACATAACACATAAATGTCACACATGTTCATACATCAATGCATTAGTAGATAGGTGTAACTATATGATCAATACTTCATATCAACACTCTAAGACACTATGCACAATCATATTTCATCATATCATATACTTAACATCATAGCATGTAAATAATATTCATAACATGTCCAACATTTATTTTCATGTACATAGAAACCAAACCTAGAAACTATCCTGTCAGGATACACATGTGCAATGTATAAACAAGGTCCCATACCCTTGCCCATACTAGTACACCTATAAAGTCATCCTAGTTAAGGAATACATAACATACTTCACATACATATACTTTACATGCATAGTAGTAGACCTAGTGAACATGAGTACAACTTTTCATTAAACACTATGAACATTTACTACATTGTAATCATGCATGTAGAGTGAGGGTGTGTGTACATAGGTCAATATGATCACATAGTGGATATCAACAACACATTGAGGCAGCCACCCTCTTAGGACCATAATGCACAACAAAGCATGGACCACACATCACAATTTAGCATAGGAGACAAGCTTACTTCACATTACACATAAGACTCCAAACATTAGCTTAGGATACAATCATATAGGGGTATATAGGTAAGGGGTCATTAACCATTATAACTCATCAATGGTAGCACCGAAATAAGCCCTAACATAGTAATTCACATTCTTGTAACCTTACCAACACAACCTAGATCATAGACTAGAATAGAAACTAGGAATAAGCTTCACATAGTGTGATCATCATAACTACACACTCAAATAACATCATGTTGCCTTCAAGGCCATAATCAACACATATATATTGACAATAAAGTAAACACCGCCACCATAAGTGGACCATACCACACAATGTCATCAAAGGCCAATTCAACTAACAATTCTATAGAGAAGTAGAGAAATAACGCAATTCTTACCAATCCATGAACCTTTGATCATCGTTGACCGATATTCTTCTTTCATCAACAATTCCAGTATAGGGAAGTAGCTAAATGTACATTAACATGGACGAAATCATGCATAAACCACAACAATATCATGATACTAACATGTACACTACATCACCAATCCAATAGAGAGTAGAGAGACATAGATCACTCACCAATTTTGCTTGCTTTGTTCATCAATGATCAATACTCACAATTCATCAACAATAAAAATGTAGGGCAGTAGATAAGGATATCATACCCTAAACGAAATCATACTTCAATTGCCTTAGAATCGAGATCATACAAGTGTTCGATATTAACAATCAATAGAAGATAAAACAACATAAGTCAATACTACCTAATCTTCAATACTTGATCTCTATTGGAACCATTAAATCAAATTCATTATCAATTTACATTATAGTCGATAAATAACAATCAATTTAACATAATTGAGTCACATTATAATCCTCCTAACATTAAGATCATAATAACCAACACATAGGCTAAATGAGAGTTTGAAAGGGGCATGGGTTCATCATGAAATTGGATTGAATTCAAAATGAGAAATAGTAGCTAAGAATAAAATTATCATAATCATGCTTTTGAAAACGTTTTGAGAAAGAATCCACGGCTAGACTGAAAGATAGACAATTTGATCATAAATTCTCATCGAAAGGCTTGAAGGAACTATTTAGATAGAAGGTTATATAAAGATTAAGGATCACCATACCTTTTTTATATGAAGAAACCACTAAAAATGATGAAGAACCCACGGAAATCCCATCCACAAGCTGGACATGAGCTTCATCTCCCATGGAGGTTTCTTTTTAAGAGGGAAAAGTCTAAATTGAAGAATGAATTTTCAATGGGGTTTTAATCTTTTAAACTAATATAGTATACCCAAAAATAGTTAAATTAACCTCATAGGGTCAGGTTAGGACGTGGGGTGAATTGCCCATTCACCCCTTAAAGAGACAGCACGCAAGCTGCAGATTGCAGGTTCAAAAGACGGGCAACCATCGACTACCAGTAGGTCCAACGACGGACCATACTGTTGGACTTCATTTGGGTCTGAGGCTTGTCCACTGGCGTGAGACTTCACCAGGATATGTCTTTAACGACACCTCCCCATCGACGGGGCATAGGAGTACCTAGTGGCCGTCGTTTCCCAGTCGTAGGTAGACACCACCAAGGAAGTGTCTAGACAAACTTTCAGTTCTCCTTGAGGAGCGTTGGCGGGGTCCTTGGGGATTCGCACCCAGACATTTCCAACATAAATACACACATTAACATATCAAGGACCTACCATACCAGCTTGAGCATCAAACAACACTCGCAACACATTCAAACATGCTAGGCACACTCAAGTCACACATGCACATCTCAAGGGCTAAATTTTGAACGTCTTGAACGTTCTTCGACATTTGACTTCTAAATAACATCAAATAAATCATAAAACCTTTAAAACACTTAATTAGAATATTTTAAACCTTTTTAGACACATGCAAAGCTCTAGACACTTTAACTCATTTTGGGGGTCTTACAATATCCCCCACTTGGGAACATTCATCCTCGAATGACACTTGGAACATTTTAAACACAACAAGGACTTCAATGACCCATATAGCAGCTCACAACATTCATAACATCATCACATAGAAGTCAATGCACCAAACTTAAAAGGAACACTTACTTCAAACCATTTAGTACTCAATGCAACACAACCAAGCTAAACCTCTATTCATTTACTCTTTCATGCATCAAACATATGGGATCTTGTCTTGTTCATAGGAGGAACATCCTTATCCTAATCTTAACATGGTCATTTTCATTAGGATCTCATTATGCAACCATATTTAAGTCACACTTAGGCAGATTCAACATCACTCAAGAAGCAATTAGGCACTCATACTTCAATGCACTCAAACTTGAGTCAAGTAGATTAACAATGGATTCTTATTAGATAGGCATAATTCCATGAGGGCCATACTCAACCATACCATGCTTAGTATTGTTTAGGGAGGAATGTCCTTCTCCTTACACACATATAAGTCTCATGAGTTCACACCTAAAAAAGGCACAAAGGTCAATTCATTTTAAATGAGAAGTTCTCAACCTTTAAACCAAAGCATGCTCATACTTTCTTTCTAATGAAGTCAAAATGTAATTCATACCACACACATGACAACAATAGGAAATGAGTTTACAAAATTTCAATTTCTAGCGTATCACTAGCCTTCATAAGCAAGCATCAATTTGGGAAAATCTCACAATTTATAGGAACACAAAAGGACACTAGCTAGACATGCCTTCACTTTGCAAGAGTGAGCCTACAATCATGCTTTCCAAACCATAAAAGTCACAAAATTTTCAAGATACTTATCATTTTCATTTCAAGGAGACTCAAAATTTTCATTATGAGGATAAATACTACACATTAAGAGTGACTTCAAACAGGATTCTTACCTAATCTCATGAAGTTAAATGCACAACTAACATAGCAAGATGCACAATCAAAATGAGAAATCATGAATTTGATCAAAAATCCTTTTTCATGCAATTTAGAATCATCAAAACATACTTAACATAATGTCAACTAAGACATATTTAAAATATGGAGAACATGCAACTCATAATTTCATGCAAGACTCCCATCATGAACAAGCTATTTGAAACTCTTTAGTTCAAGCTCAAGTAAGAATAGAAGGATAAGAGAGACACATCTACAACCTTACAATTCACATCATCACCCCCTACTTAGGGTAAACCCTATTAAGAGAAACTTAACTCAACCACCTTTATCACTCTAGGCCTAACACCCAAAGGAAAATCCATAACATTCAAGATAGGTCATACTACCCAACCACATAAGGTCTGAACTATACCATGAACATCAGGGGTCATACAACATTAGGGTAAAATAAGAGGAGAAATAGCCATAAGGTCTCTTTCTTTTCATTCAACACTAGTATAAGGTAACTTCTACGTCATTTCAACCCACATCATCACCCTACAAGGTAAAAACACTACCTTCACTTCTATTATTAAGACTACACAAAAGACTTCAACCCAATCAAGGAAACCATGAAGGTTCAAACATAGAAGGTAACAAATGAACCTTTACACATATACAAAAGGCAACATTGAACACTTAACATATAAGACAACATGCAATTTTAGACATTTACCACACTTCCTAAAGTATTTCAAACCTAAACAATAGTTTTATACTACCATCATACATACTCATAAGGCAACTCATTCTTTCAAAATGAATATCAATTCAACTATAACCACTTCTTTAACAAGCTATAACCATATCATAACATAATTCTTCACATAACAAGTGATTTCACTTAGGTCTCATATATAGCCATAATTGGCAACACATTACCAAAGCATGCCAATATTCACCTTCACATATACTCATTAAAACATAAAACCAAGATAAATATAAAAAATCACCTTTTATCCCTCAAGCATAAATATACCATCTCATCCAAGCAATCACATCTAAAAGACCACCCGAAAACAAAACATTAGAGAGAGATCTTATAGAGTAAAGTTCTATGGCACGACATGAGAATGATGAAGGAGGGAAACTCTATCGTCCTATAGCCTCTCTCTCATTGATGTGTCACGACTCACCACCGATGAACGAGATTCTACTAGACGTGGCAATACGAGACTTTGGAATCTAAAACCACTTTCATAAGCATCACTCTCTGATACCATGTTTGTCACATCACGAGGGTACACCCTCAAATATATAGCACTCTCGGAGTGCAACATAACGTACTTGACCTCTAGGAGGTCTTATACTAGCCCATAGTTATCATTCATCGCATTGTCATAGGTAAATATAGCGAAAAATTTAAAACATTCATAGAACATAATATGCTATATCATCACTTCCTTTGTATATATAATATAATAACTACACAGTTAGACTCTAAGTCTCTTTTCCATCTTAAACTCAACATCATTAGAATACTTTACGGACACAGCCCTTACAACATAAAACATAACTAAGCTATTACATGACTTTAAACATAAACTTGACATAGGACATCCTTGAATTTAAGGATTCCTTTCTTTGAGCTTGGGAAACAGATATCAAGCCCTTCACCATATATACATGTAACGGCCTGTATTTTTGTATGTGGTAGTTCTATTCATGTTATACTTGACATATACTTATAGTGTAGGTGAGGGATCATGTTTCTTACATGATTAGTGTTGGTTTAAACTAGCTTGGAAGGTGATGTAATGCCTTGCACGTTTTAGCATATGTATTGCAAGTTAACTCCGATGGAAAGTATTTAAGTAATTATAGTAAGGTGGTAATTGAGCTAGCAGTTGCATCACCTACTTGATCTATATTATAGTTAAAGGGCCCAAGTTTGATTGACCAGATTTAGGCTTATATTTAGGGGCTCATTTGAAGCCCAAACCTATTAAAGAAAAATGTGAATGAAAGAAGGCCCAACAGCCAAATCTGCCAATTGGCCCATTATGGATAAAGCCCAAGTGAAACTAGGTAAGTGCATGACCTCCTAAGTTTTGTTTTACCATGTTATTGGGCCAAGTGTATACCACCTACTTGCACTAATCTGTCCCAAGCTGATTAAAAGAACAATGGAAAAATGGACAGCCAAGGTCCAATAATATTAAGTCCAAAAGGGCCCAAGTTAAAAGGACAAGCAGGTGGGGCACCTACTTGACATTATATGGACCAAAATTGGTCAAGAGTGTCGGCCATAACACCTCCTTTTTCAAAGGATAAGGATCAAGTCTTATTCTCCATTTTGAACTTGCAAAATTTCAGATTTTCTTAAGTTTCTTTCTTGGTCTCTCTTGGCTTCAATAAGCAGCCCTAAAACACCTTAGGGATTCTTGAGTGCTGTCTCATTTTCAAGTAAGAAGTTTGAAGGAGAGTTTGAATTCTTGAAGTTCAAGTTTAGAGGATAAATTTCCAGAATTAAGGTAAGACTTCAACCCATTTGTTTTCCTCTCTTTGATCATGTTTGGATTGGAAAATTTTGTATATATTTATCAAGAATTCATGGATGATGATAAATCTTTGAGTCAATATTCTCCTATTATGCTGAAAGATTTGGGATTATTAGTGGCTGCCTTATGAATATTGTTGTTGAGGGCTGTTTGGCTATCTCTGGAAATGATGTTTGAAGTTGTATTAATGTGTAGAGGAAGGGTGTGGTGGTTCACCATTTATGTAAGGGTTGTATGGGCCTGATTTCCATCAAATATTTTAGCTACTGATTTGGAGGACCTTATTGTGATTAGCTGCTGATGTTAGCTTAATCATTACTTATGTTGTAGATTAGCACCCATTAAGGAAGGCTGAATCGTGATAGTGGTATTGGTCATAAATATAAGGTATGTAAGGCTATTCGATTTTATATCCTTTTGGCATGAAATCTGCCATCTGCAATTAA
Source organism: Solanum sitiens (assembly GCA_016801875.1). Classification (NCBI taxonomy): domain Eukaryota; kingdom Viridiplantae; phylum Streptophyta; class Magnoliopsida; order Solanales; family Solanaceae; genus Solanum; species Solanum sitiens. The sequence continues at coordinate 35,703 of JABWTJ010000651.1, read as the reverse complement.
TATCAATGAAGTGATTCCCATAAGTTCTATTTCTAGAAAAGGAAGCATATTGGCAGCGTACTATCTCCAAATAGCTAACAATATTTCTTTCCCCATTCTAAGTACATGGAACTACTTCATTATATGTTCACTACTCTATACTTGTGTAATTTTTCCTTGTGCTGTTATAGAAATGGTATTTGCAAAAGAAAGTTTGATGAACCCTTCTCCTAAGCCAATTGAAGTCAATTGTGCCATTAAGGTCTTAAAGTAAGGTGTTGATGTTTCATAGCTCCTTATGTCATTGTTACTTCCTCAAAGTATTGGTTTTCATTGTACCCCTCCAACCACACTGTTCCGTAATTTCAGTCTCACACAAGCAGAACCGCCCGCACTCGACCACCAAATCCACCATCTCAATTGTTACGATTATCCAATTTAACATCCAAAGAGTTATGAACTGATTAACAATAATCTCAAAGATTAAAGCTCTAAGTGCAGAAAATCTATATTAATTACGGGTGGCAGCTCAGGGTGCGAAAGCCTAGCATGGCAGATCCCTAGTGGTTTATAGAAGGGGTGGCCGTCTCAGGGGCGAAAGCCTAGCTGGCCGATCCCAAGGTCTGTGTAATTATGCGGGGACCACGCCTCCCAGGGGTTTAATACGCCTTAGCATGGGTCATCTCTTCTACCACTGATCAGCTGGTCACTTGTATACATGCCCAACAAAATTTATAAACATAACAACGAAGTAAAGAAAATAGAAAATACTGTTTATCTTCCTTGCATTCCACCAGAGTAAGCAAAGGTGGTTTCTCTTCCTAATCTATGCATCATATTTGCTACTGATTTCATTTGTGCCTTGTATTAATATACTTTTTGCCTTACATATTCAGTACATTTTTCGTACTGCCGTCCCGTATTGGGGACGCTGCATTTCATGCTGCAGGCTCAGGTACTCCAGCTAGTAGACCTCCTCAGTAGAAGCACTCGAAATTCTGCTACTTTTGGTGAGCTCCAAGTTGATTCGGAGCTTTATTAAGTCCTTGGTAAATTCGTTTGGTATTGTATCGTAGTTAAGGGTAAGGCGGGGTCTGTCCCGACCTACTCTAGTCTTCTATCTTTTAGAGGCTTTGTAGACGTATGTACATGGTTCAGTTGTGTATTAAGGAGTTGTGGCCTAAACAGCCAAGTCTTGTATATAACTTTTGAATCTACTTACGTTGGTTTGTATCGCTGCATCCAAAGTTAACTTGTCTCAATTGTTATAGTATATGCTCAGTAAGAACAGGTTGTAGGTTGGTTCTCTCGGGCCTTTAGGGCATCGGGTGCCTGTCCGTCTTAATGGGTTTTGAGGCGTGACAAAAGTGGTATCAGAGCAGGTCATCCTAGGGAGTCTACAAAGCCGTGTCTGTGTAGAGTCTTGCTTATGGATGTGTTGTGCACCACATTTATAAACAGGAGGCTACGGGACATATAGGAGTTGTCTCATTTCTTTCATTTCTTAGATCGTGCGATAGAACTTGTGTTGTAGGTGAATCATATCTAATTCCTCAATTGTTTTATTATAGCAAAGATGCCGATTACGAGAAGGAGTAAAAGTACTGGTAAACGAGTAGAAGTGGCTGCCCAAGAAGGGACCAGCCAACCACCACCAAGTCAAGCTGTTCAAAGTGGGGCTCAAGATGAGTCTCTATCGCAGACTTCCTCGACGCCTCCATCTCCTGAAGAAATAAGGAGGGAAGATGAACCTCAGGAACCCCCTATTAATGCTACCGAGCAAGATTTGAGGAATGCAGTCCAATTATTGACTCGTATAGTTGCTGGTCATGGCCAAAGGCAAGAAGGTCCAGTTGCAGGTACTAGTGGTGTAGTTAGATCAGCTGGAACACGGATACGTGATTTTCTTAACTTGGACCCTCCATCATTTACCGGGTCAGATCCTAATGAAGATCCCCAAGACTTTATAGATCAAATCCAACGCACTTTGGATATTATGCATGTAAGTGGTAAAGAAGCACTTGAGCTAGCTGCATACAGATTAAAGGGTGTGGCTATATTGTGGTATGAAGCTTGGAAGCAATCTAGGGGAA
>JABWTJ010000651.1:0-21412 GCA_016801875.1 Solanum sitiens | reverse complement strand
TTCCCCTAGATTGCTTCCAAGCTTCATACCACAATATAGCCACACCCTTTAATCTGTATGCAGCTAGCTCAAGTGCTTCTTTACCACTTACATGCATAATATCCAAAGTGCGTTGGATTTGATCTATAAAGTCTTGGGGATCTTCATTAGGATCTGACCCGGTAAATGATGGAGGGTCCAAGTTAAGAAAATCACGTATCCGTGTTCCAGCTGATCTAACTACACCACTAGTACCTGCAACTGGACCTTCTTGCCTTTGGCCATGACCAGCAACTATACGAGTCAATAATTGGACTGCATTCCTCAAATCTTGCTCGGTAGCATTAATAGGGGGTTCCTGAGGTTCATCTTCCCTCCTTATTTCTTCAGGAGATGGAGGCGTCGAGGAAGTCTGCGATAGAGACTCATCTTGAGCCCCACTTTGAACAGCTTGACTTGGTGGTGGTTGGCTGGTCCCTTCTTGGGCAGCCACTTCTACTCGTTTACCAGTACTTTTACTCCTTCTCGTAATCGGCATCTATGCTATAATAAAACAATTGATGAATTAGATATGATTCACCTACAACACAAGTTCTATCGCACGATCTAAGAAATGAAAGAAATGAGACAACTCCTATATGTCCCGTAGCCTCCTGTTTATAAATGTGGTGCACAACACATCCATAAGCAAGACTCTACACAGACACGGCTTTGTAGACTCCCTAGGATGACCTGCTCTGATACCACTTTTGTCACGCCTCAAAACCCATTAAGACGGACAGGCACCCGATGCCCTAAAGGCCCGAGAGAACCAACCTACAACCTGTTCTTACTGAGCATATACTATAACAATTGAGACAAGTTAACTTTGGATGCAGCGATACAAACCAACGTAAGTAGATTCAAAAGTTATATACAAGACTTGGCTGTTTAGGCCACAACTCCTTAATACACAACTGAACCATGTACATACGTCTACAAAGCCTCTAAAAGATAGAAGACTAGAGTAGGTCGGGACAGACCCCGCCTTACCCTTAACTACGATACAATACCAAACGAATTTACCAAGGACTTAATAAAGCTCCGAATCAACTTGGAGCTCACCAAAAGTAGCAGAATTTCGAGTGCTCCTACTGAGGAGGTCTACTAGCTGGAGTACCTGAGCCTGCAGCATGAAATGCAGCGTCCCCAATACGGGACGTCAGTACGAAAAATGTACTGAATATGTAAGGCAAAAAGTATATGTAATACAAGGCACAAATGAAATCAAGTAGCAACATATGAGTGCATAGATTAGGAGAGAAGACCACCTTTGCTTACTCTTGTGGAATCAAGTAAGATACATTCTTTTCTTTACCTTCTTTGTATGTTATAATATTTGTTGGGCATGTGATACAAGTGACCAGCTGATCAGTGGTAGAAGAGGATGACCCATGCTAGGCGTATTAACCCCTGGGATGCGGTCCTCATAATTACACAACTTGGGATCGGCCCATGCTAGGCTTTCGCCCCTGAGCTGCCACCCTTCTATACCAATAGGGATCGGCCCATGCTAGGCTTTCGCCCCTGAGCTGCCACCCTTAATTATATAGATTTCTTCACTTAGATTCTTTAATCTTTGAGATTATTGTTAATCAGTTCATAACTCTTTTGAGATGTTATTTTGGATAATCGTAACACTTTGAGATGTTGATTTGGTGGTCATAATCATCTTGGAGACATGAAATTACGGAACAGTAGTGGAATACATGAAAACAATACTTTGAGGCAGTAACAATGACATAAGGAGCTATGAAACATCAACACCTTACTTTAAGACCTTAATGGCACAATTGCCTTCAATTGGCTTAGGATTCATCAAACTTTCTTTTGCAAATACCATTTATATAACAGCACAAGGGAAATTTACACAAGTATAGAGTAGTGAACATATAATGAAGTAGTTCCATGTACTTAGAATGGGGAAAGAAATATTGTTAGCTATTTGGATATAGTACGCTGCCACCATGCTTCCTTTTCTAGAAATAGAACTTATGAGAATCACTTCATTGATATTAATTGCAGGTGGCAGATTTCATGCCAAAAGGATATAGAATCGAATAGCCTTACATACCTTATATTTATGACCAATACCACTATCACGATTCAGCCTTCCTTATTGGGTGCTAATCTACAACATAAGTCATGATTAAGCTAACATCAGCAGCTAATCACAATAAGGTTCTCCAAAACAATAGCTAAAAATATTTGATGGAAATCAGGCCCATACAACCCTTACATAAATGGTGAACCACCACACCCTTCCTCCACACATTAATACAACTTCATACATCATCTTCCAAGATACTCAAACTGCCCTCAACAACAATATTCATAAGGCAGCCACTATCAATCTCAAATCTTTCAGCATAATAGGAGAATATTGACTCAAAGATTTATCATCATCCATGAATTCTTGATAAATATATACAAAATTCTCCAATCCAAACATGATCAAAGAGAGAAAAACAAATGGGTTGAAGTCTTACCTTAATTCTGGAAATTATCCTCTAAACTTGTACTTCAAGAATTCCAACTCTCCTTCAAACTTCTTACTTGAAAAATGAGACAGCACTCAAGAATCCCTAAGGTGTGTTTAGGGCTGCTTATTGAAGCCAAGAGAGACCAAGAAAGAAACTTAAGAAATCTGAAATTTTTGCAAGTTCAAAATGGAGAATAAGACTTGATCCTTATCCTTTGAAAAAGGAGGTGTTATGGCCGACACTCTTGACCAATTTTGGGCCATATAATGTCAAGTAGGTGCCCCACCTGCTTGTCCTTTTAACTTGGGCCCTTTTGGACTTAATATTATTGGACCTTGGCTGTCCATTTTTTCCTTTGTTCTTTTAATCAGCTTGGGACAGATTAGTGCAAGTAGGTGGTACACACTTGGCCCAATAACATGGTAAAACAAATGTTAGGAGGTCATGTACTTACTTAGTTTCACTTGGGCTTTATCCATAATGGCCAATTGGCAGATTTGGCTGTTGGGCCTTCTTTCATTCACATTTTCTTTAATAGGTTTGGGCTTCAAATGAGCCCCTAAATATAAGCCTAAATCTGGTCAATCAAACTTGGGCCCTTTAACTATAATATAGATCAAGTAGGTGATGCAGCTGCTAGCTCAATTACCACCTTACTATAATTACTTAAATACTTTCCATCGGAGTTAACTTGCAATACATATGCTAAAACGTGCAAGGCATTACATCACCTTCCAATCTAGTTTAAACCAACACTAATCATGTAAGAAACATGATCTCTCACCTACACTATAAGTATATGTCAAGTATAACATGAATAGAACTACCACATACAAAAATACAGGCCGTTACAATTAATCTCAAGCCTACTCTTAGAAGAACCACCATAAAAAGATCTTGCCCTCTTGGCATCTCTACTCTTACTCTTAGCCCTTGCCTCTTCAACTTGTTGAGCATGAACCATGAGACGAGAAATGTTCATATTGTCACGTAGCATAGGCGAATGACACTCCTCTTGAAAATCATCCGACACTCCCATCACAAAGTGGTTCATTTCATCTCTAGGGTCAGAAACCAAATAAGGAGCATACTTTGACAATTTAGTGAATTTGAAAGAGTATTCAAGAACACGCATACCTCATTGACGAAGGTTGATGACCTCCACCACCTTGGCTTCCCTCTTCTACCTAGGAAAGAACCTATCAAGAAAAGCCTTAATGAAAACCTCCCAAGTCATTGGTCCACCCCTTAAAGGCCTATTGTCCCTCCATTGGACATACCAAGTTTGGGCCACATCTTTGAGTTGATAAGTGGCTAACTCGGCCTTCTGACTAGGACAGCCGCAAGAAGAGGGGCATTCGTGATGCTAGGAGGCCTAAGCCTTAAGATTAGGCAGGTCCCAGCCATAGAGGCGACAGAAACAATTTTGGCATCCGTGAGCAGCCCAGGTTCAAAAAGGGGCAACAGAGTTCAGGGAACTCTAATTCTCAGAGGAGTACAATACCTAGAGGAGGCAGACCTCAGCCCAAGAAAGGCAATGGAGGTGAGATGCAGCATCCCAGAAAGGACTGTGCTAAGGGTGGCCATGCTCACAGTGGAGAGTGCAGACAGGGCACTAATGCCTGCTTCGGTTGCGGTAAGAGTGGGCACATGGTTAGAGACTGCCCACAGAGCAGAGGTCAGGATGGAGGTAATGCTCAGCCTAGGCCTAATCCACAGGGTGCAGCAGCAGCTGAGCCTCCTAAGAGGAACAGGTTCTATGCCCTGAAGGGCAGGGAGGAGCAGGAGAAGTCCGCTGATGTGGTCACAAGTATGCTGCAAGTATTCTCAACTTCTGTTTATGATTTACTTGATCGAGGGTCTACGCTTTCCTTTGTTACTCCTTTGCTTGCTCTCACTTTTGAGATATTGCCTGATGTTTTGCATGATCCTATAGTGGTTAGTACACCCTTAGGAGAAAATGTAAGAGATGATAGAGTGTACAAGGATTGCCCAATAGTTGTATGTGGTAGGACTATGTGTGCAGACTTGGTTGAGTTACCTATGAACGATTTTGACATCATTCTTGGAATGGACTGGCTTCATAGTTGTTATGCTTGTATGTATTGCCGTAGTAGGGTTATGAGATTTTGTTTCCCTAATGAGGTAGAGCTGGTCTAAGAGGGGTACAACTCGAGTCGTCCTAATCCCTTGATTTCGAACCTTAAGGCCAATAAAATAATGTCCAAGGGGTTATTGTGTCATCTTGTAAGTGTTAATGAATTAAATCATGACATTCCTTCCATAGACTCAGTGCCTGTAGTGAATGAGTTCCTAGATGTATTTCCTGATGATTTGCCTGGAGTCCGTCCCCCTCGAGAGATTGACTTTGGTATCGTCTTAGAACCCGATACTAAACAAATTTCAATTCCTCCCTACAGAATGGCTCCAGCTGAACTCAAAGAGTTGAAGCTGCAGTTAAAAGATCTCACTGATAAGGGTTTCATTCAGCCGAGCATATCCCCTTGGGGCGCTCCAGTGTTGTTTGTGAAAAAGAAGGATGGAACCCTTAGAATGTGTATGGATTATAGGCAGCTCAACAAAGTTACTATAAAGAATAAGTATCCACTTCCCAGAATAGATGATTTGTTCGATCAGCTCCAAGGGTCTAGTTTCTTCTCTAAGATTGATCTTCGTTCAGGGTATCATGAACTTAGGGTTAGGGATGGAGATATCCCAAAGACAACCTTTCCTACCCGTTATGGTCATTATGAGTTCTTAGATATGTCATTTGGTCTCACGAATGAACCTGCTGCATTTATGGATCTCAGGAACAGGGTCTTCCGTGAATACCTTGACTATTTCGTCATAGTATTCATTGATGACATTCTCATCTACTCTAGGACCAAGGAAGAGCATGAACAACATATGAGACTAACCTTGCAGGTACTTAGACAACATCAACTGTATGCCAAATTCAGCAAGTGTGAATTCTGGCTTAGATTAGTGACCTTCCTGGGTCATGTTGTGTCCGATCAGGGTGTGAAGGTGGACCCCAGGAAGACTGAGGCTGTTAAGAACTGGACAAAACCTCTTACTCCCACTAACATTCGTAGCTTTCTGGGATTCGCTGGTTACTACCGCAGGTTCATGGAGGGCTTTTCTCCATTGCTGCCCCACTAACAGTTTTGACTAAGAAGAAGGCCAAGTTCGAGTGGACGGAGACTTGTGAGAAGAGTTTCCAGGAGCTTAAGGACAGACTCACTTCAACCTCGGTGCTTACTTTGCCTAAGTATGGTGAGAATTACACTATTTATTGTGATGCATCTAGGGTTGGTTTGGGTTGTGTTCTTATGCAGGTTGGTAAGGTGATAGCTTATGCGTCCAGACAGCTCAGGGTTCATGAGAAGAATTATCCCACTTATGACTTAGAGTTGGTAGCTGTGGTGTTTGCACTAAAGTTGTGGAGGCACTACTTGTATGGAGTGCATGTGGATGTGTTCACAGACCACAAGAGTCTCTAGTACGTGTTCACGCAGAGGGAGTTCAATCTACGTCAGCGGAGATGGTTGGAGCTGTTGAAAGACTATGATATGAATGTCCACTACCATCCAGGTAAGGCTAATGTTGTAGCTGATGCTTTGAGCAGGATGAGCATGGGAAGTACAGCCCACGTTGAGGATGAGAAGAAGGAGTTGGCGAAAGATGTACACAGACTAGCCAGACTGGGTGTGTGGTTGGTTGACTCTACTAGTGGGGGGTGTCAGTTCATCCTAGTTCTGAATCATCCTTGGTAGTTGAAGTCAAGCAGGGTCAGCATCGCGATCCTGTGTTGATGGAGCTGAAGGACTCAGTGTTGATATAGATGAATGAGTCTTTTGCTTTGGGAGGTGATGGCATACTTAGGTACCAGGACAGGCTTTGTGTACCAGATGTGGATGATTTGCAGACCAGGATTGTTGCAGAGGCCCATGGTTCCAGATATTTCATACATCCAGGTTTCACCAAGATGTATCATGATCTTAAACAGATTTATTGGTGGGATGGCATGAAGAAGGACATTGCAGAATATGTGTCCAAGTGTCCTAATTGTCAGCAGGTTAAGGCAGAACATCTTAAGCCTAGCGGTCTTACTCAGATTATTGAGATTCCGACTTGGAAGTGGGAGGCCATTAATATGGACTTCGTGGTTGGTCTTCCGAGGACTAGGAGATAACATGACTCCATATGGGTTATTGTGGATAGGATGACTAAGTCTACCCACTTTATCCCTGTGAAGTCTACTTACAGAGCCGAGGATTATGCGAGACTCTACATTGATGAGATCGTGAGATGGCATAGGATTCCTTTGTCGATCATTTCAGATAGAGGAGCTCAGTTCACTTCATATTTTTGGAGATCCTTCCAGAAGAGCTTAGGCACGCAGGTAAAGCTTAGTACTGCCTTTCATCCTCAGACTGATGGGCAGGCAGAGCGCACCATTCAGACATTGGAGGACATGTTGAGAGCGTGTGTGATTGACTTCAGGGGTAGCTGGGATGACCATCTGCCTTTGATAGAGTTCTCGTATAATAATAGCTATCACTCCAGCATTGGGATGGCACCGTTTGAGGCAATGTATGGTAGGAGGTGTAGATCTCCAGCTGGGTGGTTCGAGGTTGGAGATTCATCTATTTGGGTCCAGAGATCATTCATGAGGCCTTAGAGAAGGTCAGGGTGATTAGGGACAGGTTGGCTACTGCTTACAGCCGGCAGAAGTCATATGCAGATAAAAGAAAATGGCCCTTAGAGTTTGATGTCGGTGACCAGGTCTATCTGAACATATCACCTATGAAGGGCGTGATGAGGTTTGGCAGGAAGGGGAAGTTTAGTCCGAGGTATGTTGGGCCATATGAGATCCTACAACGTGTGGGTGAGGTGTCCTATGAGTTGGCATTGCCTGCGGAGCTAGCTTCTGTCCATCCAGTCTTTCATGTATCCATGTTAATGAAGTTCCTAGGTGATCCAGCATCGATTTTACCTGTGAAAGGTTTGGGGGTCGATGAAGACTTGTCCTACGAGGAGATACCTGTTGAGATCTTAGACAGAAAGGTCAAGCGGCTGAGGAACAAGGAGATTACCACAATGAAGGTATTGTGGAGAAATCATCTTGTTGAGGGTGCTACGTGGGAGGCTAAGGCCGATATGAGATCCCGGTACCCTCATCTTTTCATCTCTTGAGGTTAGACTTCCTACTCTTAAGTCTAAGTTTCCTTATCTCTCCATTCTTTGTTGCTATTGCTTGACTGTGCATAGTGATTATGTTATGTAGTGTCATTCGGGGACGAATGTTCCTAAGGGGGGGATAATGTAACAACCCAAAAAAAAGATATGATAAGTAATACTTAATGTGTCTAGAATGCCTACGATTAGACCGGGTTCACACGGATTGATTCGAGTCGAACCAGACATCTAAGCCCTTGCTACAGCCAAGACAACTAACTTGGGGAGTTAGTTTAGCTAGGAAAGGTTGGGTCCAGCCATGTAGGGCTCTCGAATACGAAGATTTACTCGTAGGAGTCTTTACCAGACTTAAAAAGGGAAAATCTTAGGTTTGGAGGGTCTAGGGGTAAAATGGTCTTTTTCCGGCTAAGGGTAGTATCGTAATTACCCTAAGTATATAATTAATTATTTAATTAATAAGGTGGAGGGGCATTTTGGGGAGAGAGGGCCGAAAATTGGCTCCTAGAGTGAAGTCTTGCTCCACCCGAGTTCGAACCTAAGTCGAAGCAATGAATTAAATTTGTTTTTATTTAAGTTGGTAAATTAATGTAATTAATTAATATTTATTATTTTATTGGCTGATTTAAAATAAAAGGGAAATCATATTTTTTTAATATTTAACTAAACCTTATTTGACAAAGTCCTAAACTAGACTCCTAAGCCTATGATAACTCTCTCCTCTCACGTCTATCTCTCAGCACACGTTCAATCTCTCTTTTTTTTCACGTTCTCTCTGCCAAAATTACTTCAAGGACAGAAAGACAAACCAAGTTCTTCACACTTGAAGAACTCACCATGAAAGATAAAAACAACGAACGAAATCAATCACGTAGGCAAAGAGAAGGTTGTTCGTCGAGTTTGGTGTTGAACTTTTGGTGTTGAACGTGGGTTTGGAGGAGTTCTTTGGGCAGCAAGTCGAGGTTTGAACATCAAAAAGGTATGAGTTCTCTTCTCTCTTGGTCCCTTTCCCAAGAGACCCCTTAAGGTTCAGTATATTCTAATTCGAAAACTAGGGTTGTTCCCCGTTGCATGTCCCTGTCACTAGCTCCCAATGATTTGTAGGTTGGTATGTTTACTGGTAGATATTAGGCGTGTATTGTGTTTTCGTGAAAGAATATGTTCATGAATGTGTGTTTAAAATCGTATGAATGACAACCTATGTGTTCCGAAAGTATGTGCATGTGTGTGCAAAAATGTGACCGCGACTAGGTGTTCTCGGGTTAAGGCTCAAAAATTGTGATGTTATGGTTGTTATGTTACGTGCATAAAATTTGTAAATCGTGATGTTCATATGAGATGAAATGTGGCTGATTTGAGTGATAATCTCTTGGCTAAACGATCCACGAAAATGCACCTAAAACATTCTAAATGCACTATGAAATTTCCCTAAGAACTAATGTGTAACTTGATGGAAAGATAATGAAAAACTACAAAATTTCCAGCTTCAAGTGATGAATTTCGGTCAAGTTAAGAGGGTTCAAAATGTTGTGAAAAATGAATTAAAACAAGTGAGGTCATGAAGGATTGAACCGTGACCTCACCATGTTAAAAAACATGAAAATAAAGAAGTAAAAAGGAATGTGGTGAAGGGGATTCGAACCATGGTCTTTATTGGAAAATGATGTATGAAAATAAGAAATGAGAGGAGTGGGATTCGAAGCCACAACCTCTCAGTCAAGCTTAAGGAAAAAAAAATCAAAAGAAAAGAAATGTGAGGCGTGGTAATCGAACCCACGACCTCTAGGCAGTAAAGAATAATTAAAAGAAAAGTAAAGTGAGGTTGTGGGGGTTCGATCCCACAACCTCATGGTCAACTCAAAAAAAAGGTCAAGGAATAAGAAATAAAAAAATAAAAGGGGCTGTGGGGGTTCGATCCCACAACCCCAAAGAAAAAAAATTAAAAGGAAACGAAGGTGTTGGGGCTCGATCTTGGGTCCCCAAGCCGTGTGGACCAAAATAAAATAAATGAAAAATGTAAGTTTTGTCCAAGGAATTCGAAACCGGGTTCCCTTGCCCAAATTCCGTATTGATACATAAGTCATACGTGAATTAAATGTTCAAGAATAATGCCGCCTACTTAGATCGAAATCGACATCTTGGCATACATACAAGATGCATAATTCTTGTACCACATAATATTAGGAAGATATGAATCACTTAAACGAACTATGAATGAAGCCTCATGGCTTGTATGTATAGACCCATAAGTCTAGCATACGTTTAAAAATAAGTGAACCTAAGATGTATGTAATGAAATGATGTAACCCTAGAAGGGTTAAGTACGAGTGTAAAACACACTAAATGGCCAAGTGCATTGGCATACGATGAAATGAATATTATGTAATGAAATGATGAAACCCTAGAAGGGTTAAGTAAGAGTGTGAAACACACAAATGGCCAAGTGCATTGACATATGATGAAATGAACATTCACGTATAAAGGGGTCAGTAATTATGAAGAACATATGTGCTAATGTTAATAAATGTGGTGACAACATGATAAGAGGCTAATGTGAAAGATCAGAGCAATCTCAAATGAGCCTAAGTAAATGTTACCATAACGTACTCACCTATGAGAGTGTTAAGTTGATGAAGAGACCAGTCTCTATGAACACACTAATGAAAGTATTGAGAATAATGTATACTTAATACTAATGATGTGATGAGAAATCATCTATTGAGCTATGATGTCCTCATACTAGAAGCCAACTTCCATGACTATGAGTTGAATGAAATGGAACTTTATACTGAGCACCGATAGACTAGCTATGAGAGTGATACCTTCTTTTGGGAAGGGTGGCGGTTCACGTAACTCTCATGAGATGAGACTGTCCGGCATGCCGGATATGGGTCTCCTTATATCTCCTAGTCTTCGAACCTATACTGCCAATATAGGGATCTGGCGGGGTTCAATTCCCATGTACGCTAGCATGTCTTGGGTCACTTTGGCCGGTGATTCCACCTCTTTTTGGTGTGGGAGAGAAACTGGATTTCATGATGCTCACATGATCTATGTCGGTTAAAGTTAAAGTTCCCAATGAATGAATGAGGCCAGCCTTAAATGATGCACATAATGAAATGAATGATACAAAAGGTGTTAGGATAGGATGATCAAGAGGTGAGTTAGACTCAAGCAATGACATTACGTCATTCTTTGTCATTGCACAGCGAACCCGATGAAAGTCTTAAACTACATCCTAGGTATAGCTGGTGTTCACACTAGCCTATGAATGAAATGAAATGAAGTGCATATGAATGAATGAAGCAGACTCTGTGTTTGCTAATGAAGACTCCCTAGTTGAGGTCTCATATGTTGATCCCTCATTTTTGGAAGTCTTAATGACAAGTCCATGATTCCAAGGTCTCACGGCATATGAATGAATGATATGAAAGATGTTATGTGCTCTATGCAATATGATATGTGCTATGTGTAAGATGTTATGTGCTGTGTGCAATATGATAAGTATGATGTTGTATGTTACTCTCACGGCATGACTTTCCTAATCCAAATTTGGAAAGCTCACTAACTTTCCTAATCCAAATTCTGAAAGCTCACTAACCTTCCAAATCCCAATTTGGCAAGTCCACTGACTTGACTTTCCATAATCATGTTGTTAGGAAAGAGCTATTCTTACTCATGCATGTCCTTGGTGTGTGCTTGCTTATACCCATACTTAGTACAAGTGTGTACTAATGCCATACAACTCTATATTTTTAGGTGCAGGCAAAGGTGGACGCTAGAGCTTACAGGTTGACGTTGCAGCTATCCGGACGTGGAGCTTTCATCCGGACTTAGTAGGCCCTCATGCTTTCAAGGATGTCTACCGTTACTATCTAGCTTAGATGCAGGCTTTAGCTAGTGGAGTATGTTCCACTAGTGTTTCTTTCCGATTTTATTTCAGACATTGTATTGGTGCCAGTTTGGCAATTATACATTTAATGCAGTATTGAACTATTTCTTTCAGTTGATAATCTTAATGTTAGATGGTTGATTGTGAACATTATGAATGTAAGTAGAATGACCTTTATGCATGATAAGAAACAAAAAGTTTCAAATTTTCCGCTAAAATTAACCTAGATGAAGTAAGAATAACGTAAGTAGGCTTGTCTGCGACCTATGAGAGGTCAACGACGCCGGTCTCGTCTGGGGTCTACACTCCGGTCGTGACACTTATGTGGATCCACTAGCTAGTAACCTATGCTGGCAACGTAGTTCAAAGACTAGGAGACCTTGGAGACCCTGATCCACCTTGGTGGTAGTCTCATCTCATGAGGCTTACATGTGCTTGCACAATCTCATTGCTAGTCTTACAGTGCTTAGCTCAGATTTATTATACTTTACAACTTTTAGAGTTCACTCATAGATTGTGGAAGCTTGCTTCTAGTATGAGGTATACTTAGCTCAATGGATGATTTGTCATCCCTTTATTTACTTGATGAATGTGAACTTAAATCTTACTTTATCATCATGGTGTGAGTGAGACTTGTCTCACGATTTCTAACATCCTCTTATGTGAGTATCTTTGACATAATAGTTTAAGCGTAAGTGCGACTTGTCTCACTTCCTTTAACACCCTATATTAGGTCAATTTCATAAGTCATAAGATTTTAGTTATTTCCTTACTCACCTTATCTTATTCAACGTTAATTAATGGTCTTGTACCATTCTTTATGAAAGTTAGAAGGATTTATTCAATGTGCTACTATGTTCACAATGTTCATTTAGATAGGGTATGTTAGGACTTGTCCCAATCATTGGCATACCCTATGTTATGAGTTCATTGAATTAAGATTGGTATGACTTAATCATTGGCCAATTCTATTACATATTTTTGCAAATAATTTTGCTGGCCAATTTATTGGCATAAATCAAACTTTGACATTATCACTAGCCAAGTCAATTAACTTCATGTATATACAATAGTAATCTTATCATTTTAAGCAATCCAAATTTAAGCCTTTGATTAGCCTATAAGAACAATTCAGTACGTTGATTTGGCATTGAAGATTCATTAACTAGCTTTGATTCTCATTCTTATTTCTTCTTGGAAACATTGCATTCCAAACACTTTCAAATATATCTACTCTAAATACACACAGCAATCGAAACCTTCAATCCTTTCAACAATAAACTGAATTTCATAAATGACATATAACAATTTCATCTTCTCGAACACAATTAGGCATTACAACATATCTTATCTCATGTAAATAATACTCTAATCATACGGATCAAACCTATAGGTCTCATTCGACATTATAAATCACAGAAACCTACACATAATGATCAATTAGCATAACATGCCAACAACATGCTCGAGATTTGCATTATACATGCTACTAGAATCGGAAATAGGGAGAACTAGGGAGATTAACATTCAACAATTTCATTGGGAACAACCCTGGTTTCGGTTTTCTTGAGTTCAAAACCTTTGAAAAGCCTCCTGGGGAAAGGAATCCAAGAGATAAAACCCATACCTTACGGTATAATTTAATCTACAAAGATCACCCCGTTCTTTGCACGAAAAATCTTGAAGAATTGCCTTGAAATCGCCTAAGGAGAACCGAGAGTATTTTTCTATTTTTCTTACGCTTGCTTACTGTTTTTTAGTCGAGAGTTTCAACGTGAGTCTAAGTCTTAGAAACTGAATATTGACTAATTCAACTTAGTCTAAATAACTTAATTACATAAATCAATTAGCTAATTACCAAAACGCCCCTCCTAAATTGACTAAAAATAGGAGAGCATTTGACTTACCCAAATTCTGAAAATTTGCTAAGGGGCTCGGATTTGACCTTGAATTTAAATTAATTAATTAAGTTGCTAATTTAATTAATAAAGTGACCTAGGGTAATTACTAAAGTACCCCTATGTCACTAGGACCATAACCAACCCTTTTGAACCATTCTAGATTAGGTACTAGGATGTTTCTTTAGTTAGATACTCGGCTAGTATCACCCGATTAGGTCTTAGGATTTCAGGCACACGAGTTAGTTCATTTTAGTTAGTCCTAGGTTAGTTAGCAAGTTAGGTAAGTTAGTTAGAGCGTAGGACTTGTTAGGAAGCTCGGCCCCATGTCGCTTGACCCGACGCGTTCCTGTCCCCTAACCGCCCTAATCGAATCGGTTGGGTTTGGTCTCTCGGACGGTAGCACATGTTCTTGCACATGTGTTGCGTGCACTTTCCTAACCGTGCACTCTGGAAGGTTCACTTCTTGTCCCCAAGGATCCTCACTATGTCCTTGGGAACGGCTTAATCTACATGATCATTTTAAATGATCATGTACTATAGTACCTAGGCTTGACACTTGGATGGCTCGTACATAATGTGTGTAAGCGATGAAAATAAATTTTTTAGCTTAGGGTCCTTATTGCAGGTACAATTCCTAAACAAGCTTGATTTAAGTTACTTGTTAAAACATAGAAATTGGATAACACCCTTAATCCAATATTCTCTAATATGCCCAATATTACTCAATATTGGGCATTGGGATGCCTATGTACCACAATACATATTCTTAAATGCCAATACACTCTTCACTAGACGGGTACATTTTCTGGAATGTTACATTATCCCCCCTTAGGAAGATTCATCCCCGAATTACACAACACATCATTTTGAATCAGAGAGGGTATTTTCGAAAAAGACATCAACATACTTGAAACTTTACTCTTTGTGAATATCTTATACACAACTTACTCTTGATGATGCACATCACTCAAAGCTTATCTAAAGTTTAATATCTGAGATTGAGGAACTTTCTTCTCAATCTCACTTTAACTCAATGCACATCACAACTCATGCGACACAAAAATCATGTTAACACTATACAAAAACAGCAACATGAATGCAAGCATGAACTCATATTAACTCATATAGTGCAAGTATAAAACACACAGTTATGGACTTAAAACACCAAAACTGACTAATGCACTAAAATCTAGAGTTTCATAAACAAAATCAGACTTAGGAAGAGTATATCTAACCTCAAGAACTGAACAAGTGAGGGTAACAGGATCTCATGTCGGCCTCGGCCTCCCATGTTTCTCCCTCAACAAGGTACCTTTACGGAGGCAACCTCCTTGTTCCTCAGCTACTTCACTTGGCGATCTAAAATTTCAACTGGAACCTCTTAAAAAGAAAGGTTCTCATCGACTCCTAACCCCTCAACAGGCAGGATGGATGCTGGATCACCTAGAAACGTTTTAAGCATCGAAACGTGAAACACTGGATGAACAGAGGCCAATTCATTTGGTAACTTCAGTTCATAGGCAACATTCCCTACTCGCTGTAAGACCTCATAAGGACCTATATACCTCGGACTCAACTTCCCTTTCTTACCAAACCTCATCACCCCTTTTATGGGTGATATATTCAGGTAGACTTGATCACCTACCTCGAATTCAAGAGCCCTCTTCTAGTTATCAGCATAGGATTTTTGACAACTGTAAGCAGTAGACAATCTATCTCTGATCATTCTCACCTTTTTTACTGCTTGGCAATATGAGAACTCGGGCTAAAGTGAGTCGGTCTTTGAGCTCTTGGAAGCTCTTTTCACAAGTTTCATACCACTCAAACTTCGCCTTCTTCTTTGTTAAAGTTGTCAATGGAGCAGCAATAGCAGAAAAGCCCTCAACAAACCTGCGATAGTAACCAGCCAAACCCAAGAAACTCCAGATGTCTGTAGGAGTGTGGGGTCTCGGCCAGTTCTTTACTGACTCAATCTTTTTCGAATCAACCTCTACACCCTTGTCGGACACAACATGACCAAGGAAGGTCACTGATCTCATCCAAAACTCACATTTGATGAATTTTGCATACAACTGATGTTCCCTGAGTACTTGCAATGTCATTCTCAAATGATGTTCATGCTCTTCTCTGGTCTTAGAGTATATGAGGATGTTATCTATGAATACTATGACAAAGGAATCAAGGTATTCACGGAAGACCCTATTTATAAGGTCCATAAACGCAGCTGTTGCATTAGTGAGACCAAATGACATGACAAGAAACTCGTAATGACCATACCTAGTACGGAAGGCAGTCTTAGGAATATCCTCTTGTCTTACTCTAAGCTGGTGATACCCTGACCGGAGATCTATTTTAGAAAAGAAACTTGAACCTTGAAGCTGATCAAATAGATCATCAATTCTGGGAAGAGTGCATTTGTTCTTTATAGTGACTTTTTTGAGTTGCCGATAATCGATACACATTCTAAAGGTTCCATCATTTTTCTTAACAAACAACACTGGAGCACCCCATGGGGATATGCTCGGCTGGACGAAGCCCTTATCAAGTATATCTTTTAACTGCAACTTCAACTCTTTGAGCTCAGCTGGAGCCATTCTATAGGGAGGAATGGAAATTGGTTTGGTGTTGGGATCTAGGTCAACACCAAAGTCAATTTCGCATTCAGGAGGGATTCTTGGTAAATCCCCTGGAAAAACATCTTGAAACTCATTCACTATGGACACAGAGTCTATAGAAGTAACTTCATGTTCTAAGTAATTAACACTGACTAAGTGGTATAAATACCCCTTAGATAACATCTTATTGGCTTTAAGATGGGAAGCTATTTGTCCTGTTGGATTTGAACTACGCCCTTCCCATTCCAGCTCTAACTCATTAGGAAACTGAAACCTTACTATCTTGTTTTGACATTCTATGGTAGCATAGCATTTATGGAGCTAGTCCATACCCAAAATTATGTCAAAGTCAAGCATGGTTAATTCTATTAGGTCATCATAGGTAACTGTATCAAGAACAGTTATTGGGTAATCTCTATATACCCTTTCAACTCTAATGATGTCTCCTATGTGAGTACTAACTTTAAAAGGTTCATGCAAGATATTAGGATGCAATTCAAATTTACTAGCTACTAAACGAGTAACAAAAGACAAGGTGGATCCTGGATCTAACAAATGCATACACAGGAAAAAAAAGGCATGCGAGGTACCTGTGACCACATCAGCTCACTTCTCCTGCTCCTCTCTACCTTTCAAAGCATAGAACCTGTTCCTCTTGGGTGGCTCGACTGCAGCAATAGTATTAGGCCGAGGCTGAGTATTTGTCTTGGCCAGATTCTTCACATGTGGGCATTCCCTGACCATATTCCCACTCTTGCCGCACCCATAGCAGGCATTAGAACCTACCATGCACTCACCTCAATGTGAACGGCCACACTTACCACACAACTTTCTCTCACGCTGGGCATTTCTATCATTGCCCTTCTTGGGGCCAGACTTGTCCTCTTTGGCATTAGTGTTTCTGGAAGGAGTAGGATTACCTGAGTTCTGGTGCCCCTTCTTGAACTTGGGCCTGTCCTGGACTCCAAACAAACCCCTACCAGTGCTAGAACCAGCCTGATCCGAGGGCCTAGGCTTTTTGCCTTCTCGGCCTCTCTTCTTCCGACGACTCTCCTACACCTGCTGTGCATGTACCATAAACCTAGCAAGGTCCATGTTATCATGCAACATGGCTGCCCGACATTCCTCCTCCATATCCTCCGATACACCAGTGACAAACCTGCTCATCTCATCCCGACTACTCGACACCACGAAAGATGGAATCTTTAACAAACTTCAAGGAGTATTCCTTGACTGACATACCTCCCTGACGTAAGTTGATGAACTCCTCAACCTTAGCCTCTCTCTGCTTTCTGGGAAAGAACCTCTGCAGGAATGTAGTCTTGTGAATGTCCCAAGTGATGGGGACTTCTCCTGGTGCTCGACAATCTACCCACATCTTGTACCATACTTGAGCCACATCCTTGAGTTGGTATGCAGCCAACTCAGCCTTCGCCTTTGAATTAACACCCATAGCACAAAGTATCTTATGGACCTCGTCCACAAACTCCTGGGGATCCTCATTAGTTCTGGACCCGAAGTAGACTAGAGGATTCATCCTGGTGAAATCTCTAAGTCTGCTAGCTATGGTGCTTGCATGTGGGTTCTCCCTTGGAGCACCCTCTCTAGTGGACTGCGCTATGATAGCATGTGCCTGAGCAGTGATGGCTTGGGCCATCTGAACCAGTGTTGCTCTCACTTCTCCATCCGTTAACGCAGCTGGGTTGATAGGCACTTGCACTCCAGCAGCTGCGGCTTGAGGAGGAGCTTGGTTTCCTCCAACAGCTGCTTCTCCAACTCTCCTGCCTGCGTTTCTTCTTGTGTTCGTTCTTCTACACACACACAAGAAGGAAGTTAGATGCTAGAATGACACAAAATGTCAAAGCTCTACATGGCACGATAAGGAGTAGAATAAAGGAAGATTCTTAATATCACTAAGTCACTAAGTCATGATTGTGGTGCACTTCAAAACCATAAGCTAAAAAATATGCAACGTGGTTGTTTTGAGCCTTAGTTCCTAGGTAATTTAACCTAATTCTCTGACACTAAGTTTGTCACACTCGGATCCTAGATCCCAGATGAGACCGGTGTCGTTAACATCTCAGAGGTCGCAGACAAGCCTCTTCTTAGCTTTCATCAAAATCATACAGTTAAATTTAGCGGAAAAATTAAAACTTTACTAAAGTGTACTTAGACTTCATATAACTGCATAAGAGTGTAACTAACAGCTCAAACTAAGCAACCATGTATTAACAGATTGAACAATTGAAGCGAAGAATTCATCATAATAGTAATAGTTGCCAAACCGGCCTTAATACAAAAGCTTGAATAAATGTTTTGAAAAGAAACGCTAGGGACAACATGCACTAGCTATGTCTAATCTACTAAGCTAGAAGTACAGCGCATGCATCCTCGAACTCAAGCGGACCTACCAAAGTTTGGAGGTACTAGCCAAACAACTTCAACGAATCTTCAATCCTCTCAAGGACCTGCACCTATAAAAATAGTAATTGTATATGGGTTAGTAAACACTTGTACTAAGTATGGGTGTATGCACATTAACACATAAGTACTATGCATGATCAAGGAAATCTCTTCCTATAACAACATCCTATTTTCGGAAAGTACTTCACTTCACTTTCCTAATTTGTTATTTATGAATCATGCTATGAATATGAAACATTTTCATGCATTTAATGCACACAAGTGATTTTCTATATGAACGTAATACCTTGGAATCATGAACATAATTTTAGAACAACTCAAGCAAAAGTTAATAATTTTGCTCCCCTTAGGCCGAGAGCTCCCTCTCCGAGCCTTAGTTTATTTTTCAGTCTTTTCTTCTTTCTGTTATGTAGTTCAATGATCTCCTTTGATACTATGTTTTACTTACGAGTGCAATGACTCATTTTAGTTCCATACCAACAATGAATCAAGTAAGTAATCCAAAGGATTAAGAAAATGATCTGGCTAACCTACTCACAAGTTATTTTTTTCATTCTTGTTAAATTGGGCATGAAGTCTTTATAAGCCAATCTTTATTGGCTATGCCCATTTTTTTGATTATTTGCATAATATATAGATAATGGGGCATATATACATACTCCAATATAGGCATAAACCAATAACTGTTAAAACTTCATTCTTATCAAACATTGATGATTTGATATTCTCATGCTTTTGCTTACTTAGTTCACTTTGAACTTACATTTCTTCTTCTTTGATCTCACGTTCACTTTGAACATGCTAGGTTGACTTAGGATATTCTTTTAAGACTTCCATTGGGATCTTTCTGTGCAATGACTAAGAATGACTTACATTATTACATAGTCTAACCTCACCCGGTCATCCTATCCGAACACCCCTCATCTTCCTACTTCTTTCTTTCTTTCTTTATTACTTTCTTACTGAAAATCTTTAGCATTAACTGACGTAGATCATGTGAGCTAACATGAAATCTAGTGTCATCCCTACACTAAAAAGAGTTCGTTCACCGGCTAAAGTGAAACCGAATACTTTCTTGAGCATTTAACCGACATTTATCATGTGATCTAACATGAAATCCAGTGTCTTCCCCACACCAAAAAGAGGTGGTTCACCGGCCAAAGTGAAACCAAATACTCTTTCTTATGTGGATCCACTAGCTAGTAACCTATGCTGGCAACATAGTTCAAAGACTAGGAGACCTTGGAGACCCTTATCCACCTTGGTGGTAGTCTAGTCTCATGTGTCTTACATGTGCTTGCACAATCTCATTGCTAGTCTATCGGTGCTTAGCTCAGATTTATTATACTTTACAACTTTTAGAGTTGACTCATACATTGTGGATGCTTGCTTCTAGTATGAGGTATATTATCTCAAAATCATACTGAAGTATACTTAGACTTCATATAACTACATAAGAGTGAAACTAACAGCTCAAACTAAGCAACCATGTATTAACAGATTGAACAATTGAAGCGAAGAATTCATAATAATAGTAATAGTTGCCAAACCGGCCTTAATACAAAAGCTTGAATAAATGTTTTGAAAAGAAACGCTAGGGACAACATGCGCTAGCTATGTCTAATCTACTAAGCTAGAAGTACAGTGCAGGCATCCTCGAACTCAAGAGGACCTACCAAAGTCTGGAGGTACTAGCCAAACAACTTCAACGAATCTTCAATCCTCTCAAGGACCTGCACCTATAAAAATAGTAATTGTATATGGGTTAGTAAACACTTGTACTAAGTATATGTGTATGCATATTAACACATAAGTACTATGCATGATCAAGGAAATCTCTTCCTATAACAACATCCCATTTTCGGAAAGTACTTCACTTCACTTTCCTAATTTGTTATTTATGAATCATGCTATGAATATGAAACATTTTCATGCATTTAAAGCACACAAGTGATTTTCTATATGAACATATTACCTTGGAATCATGAACATAATTTTAGAACAACTCAAGCAAAAGTTAATAATTTTGCTCCCCTTAGGCCGAGAGCTCCCTCTCCGAGCTTTAGTTTATTTTTCAGTCTTTTCTTCTTTCTGTTATGTAGTTCAATGATCTCCTTTGATACTATGTTTTACTTACGAGTGCAATGACTCATTTTAGTTCCATACCTACAATGAATCAAGTAAGTAATCCAAAGGATTAAGAAAATGATCTGGCTACCCTACTCACAAGTTATTTTTTTCATTCTTGTTAAATTGGGCATGAAGTCTTTATAAGCCAATCTTTATTGGCTATGCCCATTTTTTTTATTATTTGCATAATATATAGATAATGGGGCATATATTCATACTCCAATATTGGCATAAACCAATAACTGTTAAAACTTTATTCTTATCAAACATTGATGATTTGATATTCTCATGCTTTTGCTTACTTAGGTCACTTGGAACTTACATTTCTTCTTCTTTGATCTCACGTTCACTTTGAACATGCTAGGTTGACTTAGGATATTCTTTTAAGACTTCCATTGGGATCTTGTTGTGCAATGACTAAGAATGACTTACATTATTACATAGTCTAACCTCACCCGGTCATCCTATCCGAACACCCCTCATCTTTCTACTTCTTTCTTTCTTTCTTTATTACTTTCTTACTGAAAATCTTTAGCATTAACTGACATAGATCATGTGAGCTAACATGAAATCTAGGGTCATCCCCACACCAAAAAGAGTTCGTTCACCGGCTAAAGTGAAACCGAATACTTTCTTGAGCATTTAACCGACATTTATCATGTGATCTAACATGAAATCCAGTGTCTTCCCCACACCGAAAAGAGGTGGTTCACCGGCCAAAGTGAAACCAAATACTCCCTGGCTTTCTTA